>JAUPTC010000042.1:125500-145026 GCA_030762895.1 Sophora flavescens | reverse complement strand
AATGTCAAATAAATTTTAAAAATATGGGACCACGATCGCCGTAAAGCCGCACCCGCCCCGGTAATTATGATGCAGAGAAAATACTTCGAAAATAGGAAAGGTGGCCGAAACGGCGCCGTTTGACCAGAATCGGGAGGTGCACATCGGTCCAACGGACCAATAGGCCTCGTTCCTTGGATTTTTTCCTACCACCTTGCCAAAATTCAGGTCATTCGGAGCACGTGAAAACAAATCTGGTAATTACCGGCATGTCCCTGATGTCTCGGAAGCCCTATCCTAAGCGGAGCCTGACCGAACACGAGGGGTAATGGCTTCGGCACACATCGCGGTAAGTAAACGTATAAAGGATTTGATCGCGCAGACTAACAAAGCGGTCATACCAACACTAATGCACCGGATCCCATCAGAACTCCGCATTTAAGCGTGCTTGGGCGAGAGTAGTACTAGGATGGGTGACCTCCTGGGAAGTCCTCGTGTTGCACCTCTTTTTCCCAACAACTTTATCGGCCGACCCAGAGCATGGCTCTGGAAAGCCGAGGTCGCCAAAACACCGAAGGCGGTAGACCGTAAACGGCCTCAAACGAGTGCCCCCGCCGATCGGCGGTGCGGGGCCCTCTGGACCGTGGAAATGCCAAACCCCAGCATAAAGACCCACCGGAAGATGCCGGAAAAGATGGAAACAGTGTCAAATGAATTTTAAAAAATATGGGACCACGATTGTCAGAAAGTCGCACCCGTCCTGGTAATTATGATGCAGAGAAAATACTTCGAAAATAGGAAAAGTGGCCGAGACGACGCTGTTTGGCCAGAATCGGGTGGTGCCCATCGGTCCAACGGACCATGGGCCTCGTTCCTTGGATTTTTTCCCGCCACCCTGCCAAAATTCAGGTCATTCGGAGCACGTGAAAATAAATCTGGTAATTACCGGCATGTCCCTGATGTCTCGGAAGCCCCATCCGGAAGCGAAGCCTGACAGGAACCTGAGGGGTAACGGAAGCTCGGCACGTCGCGGTAAGTAAGCGTATCAAGGATTTGATCGCGCGTAGACTAACAGGTGCGCTCATACCAGCACTAATGCACCAGATCCCATCAGAACTCCGCATTTAAGCGTGCTTGGGCGAGAGTAGTACTAGGATGGTTGACCTTCTGGGAAGTCCTCGTGTTGCACCTCTTTTTCCCAACAACTTTATCGGCCGACCCAGAGCACGGATCCGGAAAGCCGAGGTCGCCAAAACGCCGAAGGCGGGAGACCATAAACGGCCTCAAACGAGTGCCCCCGCCGATCGACGGTGCGGAGCCCTTCGGACCTCGGAAACGCGAAACCTCAGCATAAAGACCCACCGGAAAAGTTGGAAACAGTGTCAAATGAATTTTAAAAAATATGGGACCACGATCGCCGAAAGCCGCACCCGTCCTGCAAATTATGATGCAGAGAAAATAAGTCTAAAATAGGAAAGGTGGCCGAGACGGCGCCGCTTGACCAGAATCGGAGGTGCCCATGGGTCCAACGGACCAATAGGCCTCGCCTCCTTGGATTTTTTCCTACCACCCCGCCAAAAATTCAGGTCATTCGGAGCACGTCAAAACAAATCTGGTAATTACCGACATGTCCCTGATGTCTCGGAAGCCCCATTCGGAAGCGGATCCTGACCGGAACCCGAGGGGTAGCGGAAGCTCGGCACGTCGCGGTAAGTAAGTGTATAAAGGATTTGATCGCGCGTTGACTAACAGGTGCGGTCATACCAGCACTAATGCACCGGATCCCATCAGAACTCCGCAGTTAAAGCGAGCTTAGGTGAGAGTAATACTAGGATGGGTGACCTCCTGGGAAGTCCTCTTATTGTACCTCTTTTTCCCAACAACTTTATCGGCCGACCCAGAGCATGTCTTCGGAAAGCCGAGGTCGCCAAAACACCGAAGGCGGGAGACCGTAAACGGCCTCAAACGAGTGCCCCCGCCGATCGACGGTGCGGAACCCTCCGGACCGCGGAAACGTGAAAACCCAGCATAAAGACCCACCGGAAAAGTTGGAAACAGTGTCAAATGAATTTTAAAAATTATGGGACCACGACTGTTAGAAAGCCGCACCCGTCCTGGTAATTATGATGCAGAAAAATACTTCGAAAATAGGAAATGTGGCCGAGATGGTGCCGTTTGGCCAGAATCGAGAGGTGCCCATGGGTCCAACGGACCAATAGGCCTCGTTCCTTGGATTTTTTCCTACCACCCTGCCAAAATTCAGGTCATTCGGAGCACGTGAAAACAAATCTGATAATTACAGGCATGTCCCTGATGTCTCAGAAGCCCCATCCGGAACCCGACCGGAACCCGAGGGGAAACGGAAGCTCGGCACGTCGCGGTAAGTAAGCGTATAATGGATTTGATCGCGCGTAGACTAACAAAGGGCCATACCAGCACTAATACACCGGATCCCATCAGAACTCCGCATTTAAGCGTGCGTGGGCGAGAGTAGTACTAGGATGGGTGACCTCCTGGGAAGTTCTCGTGTTGCACCTCTTTTTCCCAACAACTTTATCGGCCGACCCAGAGCATGACTCCGGAAAGCCGGGGTCGCCAAAACACCGAAGGCGGGTGATGTATGGCATAGGTCGACGTGCGACGACGCTCGTGCGAATCCGGCAAGTGTACCGGACTGCCGTCAAGTAATAAAAGATATCGAACCCACAGAGACTGTGTTCCCGAATCACAATGAATTTCGAATCGATTAAGTTCTGGACTTTTTAGAGAGGGTTTTGAAATTGGTTTTTGAATTGAAAGATAGATGAGCAGAGAACAATTAAAACAGAAAACAATTGTTTATGGGGTTTTTATCTAAAACGGGTTCCTAGGGATTTGGGTTACCTTTGAGGCTGTTTATGTTGCTAACAGATTTACCTTTGTTGATTACCGAAATTGCCTTGAAGGCGAGTTTATCCTCTGATAGCTTAAGCTCCTCTCTGGTTACAAAAGCCGTGCCCAATTGACCCGACCCCTACTCGTGGTAGTCGATCCCAGATTGGACCCTTTATGCCTCCTTGACAACTCGCTGCTCCTCGAGGGACGGCTTATAACTCTCGTGGATTTCAGTCCCAAGTCTGACTTCTATAGGTCCGACACTCAAGTTCACCGCTAGGTTCCTCCTTGAAATGTCTCTGGCCATGCAAACAACCTAAGTTCACCGCTAGGTTCCTCCTTGGATCATTCACATCTCACAAACCAAAGGGTGCCGGGGCTTTACGTGTGAAACACCCTAGAAATCCTAAGTTCACCGCTAGGTTCCTCCTTAGAACGTCCATGTCACGCAAATAAACGGTTGCCGAAATTTATGAGTGATTAACACACTAGAAATCAGATCTAAAACAATTATGAAATCAACAATGGTTTTAACATCAAATTAACATCATTTACAAACCTCGGGCAGAGCCCTAATCCCTAGAAACTATGCTACTACTCACGCCTTGCCATGGAGATGACAAGCATGATTACAAATAGCATGAAAATACAAAAATCAGAGAAGAGAAGAGAAGAGGAGAAGAGAGATCTAAGCCTAGAGTAGTAGCCCCTAATGTGTTGATTCCTAATGTGTGTTCTCTGTATCTGATACCTTGGTCCATATTTATAGAAATGGGGAAGTTAGAGTCCCAAACCAACTCAAAATCTGATCTATTTCGGTTTCTTCAGGTCCAAGTAATGCGCGTCACGGCCGTGATGGCCATCACGGCCAGGCCGGGACGGTCCTCCGCCTCCGGTCTGCTTGTAAAATTCAAATTCTCGCGACGCGAGATATGACTCGCGACGCGAGTCCTCAGCTTCATGGCCCGTGATGAATTTCACGGCTAGGCCGTGATGTGCTCTGACTTGTGGTGGTTTTGGGTCACGGCCGTGATGGCTATCACGGCCAGGCCGTGACAGACTCTGACTTCAGCCTTTCTTCTTTTTCAGCTTTGCTCGATCATGGCCGGTGATGGGCATCACGGCTAGGCCGTGATGGGCTCTGCTTTGGCTCATTTTCTTCAGCTTTAAAGCTCCATCTTCATCCAAACTTCATCATGGTTGATCTTGAGCAATTTACCCTTTATATCTGCAAAACAACACACGAAAACCGCCTTACCCGCTCCAAAGGAAAATTAACCTAAAATCTAATAAAAATATGCCTAAACTACATGAAAATGCATGCAAAATGAAAGACAAAGATGAGGTGGAATCACACTCATCAAATCACCCCAAGCTAAAAACTTAGCTTGTCCACAAGCAATTACTCAGTCAATAAGATATAAATCAATCAAAGCATGGATAAGTGAACCAAAAACCCTAGAAGCTAATCCAAGTAATAGGCATTTTTAATAAGCACTCAAGAGATAATCAAGTTCAAGTCTAATTAGAAGCTTAGGCTCTTCAAGTTCGTATCCTCACTGATTTGGGCACTCATCTCACCTCACTCAAGTGTTTTAGGGTTTATGACAATTCACTCCATTTCCTCAAGGAAAGTATTTTACCATAGGCTTGACTATTAACCAAATCTCTACTTTATTTATGAAAACACTTAAGAATCAAGAGGTCTTTTCCTTTGGTTGTAATGTGGCCATGGGATTTATTGTAAGGTGGGAAAATCAAGGAAAGGGAATTTCAAGAAGGCTAGACAGATTATCAAACATTACAAAGCATGACACCTTCTAAAATACCCCCTTTTTGGGCTTTGGTTTACTTTTTCCACCTTTCTTCTTTTTTTTCTTTTTTTTTTCATTTCTCACTTTCTTCGTCATCCCCTTCTCCATTTTTTTTTCTTTGTGTTTATTTCATTTTTATTTGTTTGGAGAAGGGGAGATTTATAGCTCAAGAGAAATTACTTTCTAACTTTTTCTTCCCATACTTTTTCCAACTACCATTTTGCCCTTTTGTAATACTTTAAAAGGTGCCATACCAAGCATTATTTATCAAATTAATTCATGGTACCAAGAAAAGTTTTTTTTTTCTTTTAGGCTCAAAATTGGGCAACTAAGGGGTAGCATTTATCATTCAAAGCTCGGGAGGCCAGAAAAATACCTAGTGCCTCAATCATTTCCAAAAATGTTTTCAGAAATTTTTAAGTTTTGAAATGGTTTCAAGTCAAGTTCTAGAAAATACAGTCCATGAGGAATTAAATCACTCTATCACAAGAAATGGGGTAGATTTAGTGAATACCCCTATTGGCTCAAAATCTTACATTTAGTAGTTCAAAAATCAGTGAGGTACACAAGTTTAAGGAACCACATGCTAATTATCAACTATCAAATGACTATCTCAAGAATTTTTTATTTTTAGCCATATCACAAGAATAATGAAAAATTGGGTTCAAAATTCACTATCTCAATACATTTGGCTCCAAGTTCTCACAATCGGATGCATGTTCTAAGTGAGGGGCAATCTAGAGAATGTGATCATACCAATCTATGCCTATGAGAATGCAATATGAATGCAACAATGCAAATGCAAAAATAAATACCCCTATCTCTCAAGCTTGATTACTTACATTGTCTCCAATGTAAATAATCAAGTCGGAGAGAGGAGAAAAATGGAACAACTTACCGAGCCTGTAGAGGGTGTTGGCTTCACATTCCAGTCAAAACTTGGGTAGAAATTTCCTCACTGGCCGTGAGGGCTCATCACGGCTAGGCCGTGATCAATTCTCGTCCTCAGTGAGTTGCCCCCGTCACTTGCCGGTGATATACATCACGGCCAGGCCGTGATGCTCTCTCGACCTTGGCATCCTACTCATCACGCCCGTGATGGTTGTCACGGCCAGGCCGTGATCCTTTATGTGCTTTTGTTTAGTTTATCACGGCCGTGACCACTCGCCACGCCAGGGCGTGATGGCCTCTCGACTTTATTTTTTTATGCTCTTCTTCTCTTTCTCAACCCGAAAACACTAGACAAACTTATTAATGATATTTTTGCCTCTTGATCTTCTCAAATTATTCAAGAGGTTAAATCAAAAACAAAAGGAAAAAGGGAAAGAAAACTTGGGTTGCCTCCCAAGAAGCGCTTATTTATGGTCTTAAGCTTGACCATACTTCCTCAAGTCAACCGGGTCGGCTTAGGCGTAGAAGTGCAGGAACACTTCTTTTCCATGGAGCTCCTTCAAATAGTCGCTTCGCTCATACGGCCAGGAACGCCCGCTTTGCTCTTTTCTCTGAGCTTCCTAGCCTTCCTTCCTTCCGACGGAAGTATTGTTTCTGCATGGACAGCAATTCCAACTTCACCACCGGGTGCATCTCCAACCATGCATATCTTTGGGGTTGCTTCCATGCTAAGTTCTTTCTCTACCGGAGACGTTACATCAATTCCGCACACATGGCTCTCAAAAGGAGGGTTGTTACAAGAGTTAATCAACTGAAAATTTACCCTACCTTCCTCTACATTTAGAGAGAGTTTGCCATTCCTTACGCCTATTAATGCTCCAAATGGTTGCCAAGAATGGCCTTCCTAAAATGATGGGGAATTTAGAATTCCCTTTCATGTCCAATACCAGTGAAGCCTGTAGGGATGAGAATTTTCCCTACCTTTACAGGAACATTCTCTAGTATGCCTAGAGGAGTCCTAGTTGAGCCATCCGCAATTTGTAAGGGGAATTTGAATGGTCTCAACTCTTTGCTTCCCAACCTTTCCATGATAGTGAGGGACATCAAGCTCGCACTAGCCCCTAGGTCATATAAGGCTTGGTCAATTTGCACTTGTTCAATCGAGCAAGCGATGGAGAAACTACCTGGGTCTTTCAGTTTAGTAGGCATTTTAGTCTCTACATCTACTTGCTTTTTCCCCGACCAACCTCTCGTGGGAAAGGTATCGGGGGTTGGTACGGTGGTGGAGGGACATATTTCTGCCTCGGCTCTTCTTTTTCATTCGTGTCCTCCTCCGGCTCCACGTCCATTTCAGCTACCCCCACCCCAAGCTTATCATCCCTCAAGTGTATGACATTGCAATGCTCATTGGGATTTGCTTCGGTTGCCCTAGTGAATGCACCCTTAGGTCTCGAGTACGTGCTGGCTTGTTGGGCAATATGGGTTTCTAGCATCTTGTTATGAGTTGCTAAGTTTTCTACCTTAGATGCTAGATCCTTTATTGCCTCACTCACTGCTCTTCCTTGTTGTCTAAACTCCTCATTCTGCTTTGTCCGAGTTTCGACAAAACTTTCAAATAAAGTCTCGAGTTTAGATCTTTGTACCGAGGGTACCCCTGTGGTTCTCTTATTACCTTGACCTTCTTGGAACTCATGGTCGAGCGTGTTGCTGTAGTTGCCGTAGGAGAGGTAAGGGTTGTTCCTTCTTTGGTTGTAGGGATTTGGGGGAGCATAGTTGGGCAGCTTCGGTTCAGTATCATAGTAGTTGTTACAAGAGTTCACTTGTTCACCCGGCGCACGGATCCATGTGGGCATCCCATCATGTCATGTCCCCGCATTCCACAAATCTCACAAACAAGGTTAGTAGCACCTAATGCACTCACATTAGCTCTTTCCACCCGATCAAAACGCTTATTAAGTGAGTCTATCTTTGACATAATAAGATCTGTGCTATTTACCTCAAACTTACCCCCGAAATCTTGTTCTAGTTATTACCTCTTTCTGATCCCCATTGGTGGTAGTTGGTGGCGACATTCTCGATGATGTTGAATGCCTCAAAGAGAGGCCTATTCATAAACGCTCCACCGGCCGCAGAATCTAGTGACACCTTCAAGAGTAGTCCAACTGCTATAGAAGGTATGCACTATTAACCACCTCTCGAGTCCGTGATGTGGGCACGACTCAGCAGTCCCTTGTATCGATCCCAAGCTTCCGAGCACGATTCTCCGCCTTTCTCGGAAGAAGCCGGTGATCCGGGTCCTTATGTAGGCCGCCTTGGATGGAGGGAAGAATTTCTCCAAGAACGCCCGCTCCAATTGGTCCCAAGTGGTCAAAGTGTTAGCGGGGATTTGCTTAAGCCAGGCCTTCGCCTTTCCAAAGGAGAGATGAGGGGAACAATCTCAAACGCACAACATCGACCGAGGCTCCATGAATCCGGATTGCACGGTGAACTCTAAAAATGTCTCTATGTGATCGGTTGGTCCTCCGAAGGCAATCCTCCGAATTGATGTTGCCTAATCATGTTGATTAGCATGGGCGGTATGGTATAGTTTTCCGCCTCAATCTCTGGCCTTGCTATCCCAGTTCGCAAGCCTCTCGCATTTGGGGCTGCGTAGTCCTTCAAAGGCTTTGTATCCGGTTGATTCGCCATGAGTGGAACGAGACTCAACCTTTCTCCCTATCTTTGTAGTCTTCACGCCCTCGTGGAAGGTCCTCTCGATCTCCGGATCAATCTCACTAAGGCTCCCAAGACTTAGAGATATTTGCATATAACACACAGAGAGATGGATACAATAGAAGGAAAAGAATGTTTTTGATTTTTTTTTTTTGATTTTTTTTTTGTTTTTTTTGATTTTTTTAAATTTCAGAAATAAAAATCAAACAAAAAGAAAAGAAAAGGTCCAGAAAAATCAATTCAAAATTTGAATTGAGATTCGAAAAGGCACAATCCCCGGCAACGGCGCCAAAAACTTGATGTATGGCGTAGGTCGACGTGCGACGACGCTCATGCGAATCCGGCAAGTGTACCGGACTGCCGTCAAGTAATAAAAGATATCGAACCCACAGAGACTGTGTTCCCGAATCACAATGAATTTCGAATCGATTAAGTTCTGGACTTTTTAGAGAGGGTTTTGAAATTGGTTTTTGAATTGAAAGATAGATGAGCAGAGAACAATTAAAACAGAAAACAATTGTTTATGGGGTTTTTATCTAAAACGGGTTCCTAGGGATTTGGGTTACCTTTGAGGCTGTTTATGTTGCTAACAGATTTACCTTTGTTGATTACCGAAATTGCCTTGAAGGCGAGTTTATCCTCTGATAGCTTAAGCTCCCTCTCGGGTTACAAAAGCCGTGCCCAATTGACCCGACCCCTACTCTCGTGGTAGTCGATCCCAGATTGGACCCTTTGCGTTCCTTGACAACTCGTTGCTCCTCGAGGGACGGCTTCTAACTCTCGTGATTTCAGTCCCAAGTCTGACTTCTATAGGTCCGACACCCAAGTTCACCGCTAGGTTCCTCCTTGAAATGTCTCGGTCATGCAAACAACCTAAGTTCACCGCTAGGTTCCTCCTTGGATCATTCACATCTCACAAACCAGTGGCTGCCGGGCTTTACGTGTGAAACACCCTAGAAATCCTAAGTTCACCGCTAGGTTCCTCCTTAGAACGTCCATGTCACGCAAATAAACGGTTGCCGAAATTTATCAGTGATTAACACACTAGAAATCAGATCTAAAACAATTATGAAATCAACAATGGTTTTAACATCAAATTAACATCATTTACAAACCTCGGGCAGAGCCCTAATCCCTAGAAACTATGCTACTACTCACGCCTTGCCATGGAGATGACAAGCATGATTACAAATAGCATGAAAATACAAAAATCAGAGAAGAGAAGAGAAGAGGAGAAGAGAGATCTAAGCCTAGAGTAGTAGCCCCTAATGTGTTGATTCCTAATGTGTGTTCTCTGTATCTGATGCCTTGGTCCATATTTATAGAAATGGGGAAGTTAGAGTCCCAAACCAACTCAAAATCTGATCTATTTTGGTTTCTTCAGGTCCAAGTAATGCGCGTCACGGCCGTGATGGCCATCACGGCCAGGCCGTGACGGCCTCGCCTCCGTCGCTGCTTGCAAAATTCAAATTCTCGCGACGCGAGATATGACTTCGCGACGCGAGTCCTCGCCTTCATGGCCCGTGGATGAATTTCACGGCTGGGCCGTGATGTGCTCGACTTGTGGTGGTTTTGGGTCACGGCCGTGATGGCTATCACGGCCAGCCGTGATGCACTCGACTTCACCTTTTCTTCTTTTTCGCTTTTGCTCGATCACGGTCGTGGATGGGCATCACGGCTAGGCCGTGATGGGCTCTGTTTGGCTCATTTTCTTCAGTTTTAAAGCTCCATCTTCATCCAAACTTCATCATGGTTGATCTTGAGCAATTTACCCTTTATATCTGCAAAACAACACACGAAAACCGCCTTACCCGTTCCAAAGGAAAATTAACCTAAAATCTAATAAAAATATGCCTAAACTACATGAAAATGCATGCAAAATGATAGACAAAGATGAGGTGGAATCACACTCATCAGCGGGAGACCGTAAACGGCCTCAAACGAGTGCCCCCGCCGATCGGCGGTGTGGGGCCCTCCGGACCGCGGAAACGCCAAACCCCAACATAAAGACCCACCGGAAGATGCCGGAAAAGTTGTGAACAGTGTCAAATGAATTTTAAATAATATGGGACCACGACTGTCAGAAAGCCGCACCCGTCCTGGTAATTATGATGCAGAGAAAATACTTCGAAAATAGGAAAGGTGGCCGAGACGGCACCGTTTGACCAGAATCGGGAGGTGCACATGGGTCCAACAGACCAATAGGCCTCGTTCCTTGGATTTTTTCCTACCACCTTGCCAAAATTCAGGTCATTCGTGTTGGTGTAAGCCCTAGAGGCCAATGTATTTCTTTAGACTTACATTTGTATCTTGCTATTTCATATATATATATATGATATGAGGCATTCCAGTTTATTGTGTTACTTGTTTAAACATAATAAAGTCCTTAGAATAGAAATTTCAGTTTAATAGAATATCAAGTACATGACTTGATCGTGAGACACTATTGAACAATGAAATCCTATTCTTAATATCCGTAGTCAAGTATTTTATCAACAAGGACAATAATAATACAATTGAGACTATTATGTGTGCAGACTGATGACCATATCTCACGGGTCATGGATATGAGATATCGAGTCGCCACATAGGTACACATTAAGGTAATGATGTACTGGATTGACCCGCCATGAGAACACTACATGGAGCATTATGTGAGTGTCATAAGTAGTTCTCATAGTGACAATGGTGTATGTAATCCTTCGACCTGAAATCACTACGATCCCTACATGAGGAGTCGTGTGCTTTAATATCGCCAAACGCCATCTGTAATAGGATGATTATAAAGACGGCCATTGGGCATACCACGAGCCATGCAGAGGGATGTGAGTGATCTAGATGGAATTTGTCCCTCCTACATAACAGAGTAATATTCAGGGGCCCCCGACAGAGTGAGACTCAGAAAATGCATGGTCATGTTTAAATGAGTCAATATGAGATATTGACCTCATTTGTTGTTAAGTCTACTCTGTATCGTGGAACATGATATTGAACCATACAAGGGTGACACATTCTATGCCTTGTGTTCAATATAGATATATGGACAAAGGGATAATAATGCACATGAATATTTGTCACGTAAAGGTTTCACAAATCATCGACTTTCTCACTACTTAGGTAGCAAAGTGATGTATTGCTAGATACCACATCGCTTGTAATATTAAATGGGATTTAATATTACCGCTAACGTATTGGGAACCTATAGGGTCACACACAAAAGAGCGGATTAAAAGAAACATTAAAAGAAAGTTGGACTTTCCTATCGGGTCTAGCGCATAGTAGATGGGCTTAGGTCAAATGTCGCTCACTAACTCACTTAAGGAGGTGCTACTATAAGTAGACCACTTAAGTTGTTGTGCCTAGATGGTTGATAACCTAGCCGCACAAAAAGAGAGTAAGAGTGAACAAAGAAAGTCTCTGCTTTTAAGCTAGCACTCGTGAGACGTAGACGCCCGGCTTCGTGGACGTTGGACGCCACTAATCCGCCGTGTGGATACCTCTAGAGACACCGTCGTGCGGTGTTCGTGGATAGACGAATTTCAACCAACAGCCATCGCTTCAAGAGGTAAACTTTCTAATCATGAATCATGACCATTCGCAAGGATCCTTCGATGGGAATTTTTCCGCCGCGCTTTTAGTTTTGTTTTATACGCAAATTCCCAACAAAGGGGTATCGTGAGCCGCTATAAACCATGATTCTGTTACGTGGTTTACCTGTTATGTATGATAACATGTTTATAATGTGAATCTTTTTCTGAAAATTGTTTTTGAAAATCGCTTGCATCCGGTTTATAAACCTTGTTTCGTGATTTTCGTGATGTATATGATATATATGTCTATTGCATGTTTGTGTATATATGCGATATGTACATTGGTTCTGAATCCTTGTTATGTTCTCGATGGCATCAAATGTTGATGTTAAACATGATTGTTTTCAGCTCTGTGTTGGCTGCGTTAAGGGGTTTTCGCACATGAAAAGTTCATGTTGTTGCGGCTGAGGTTCCAAGTGTTGAAACCGTAGCCGCTGCTCCTTGCAACGCCAAGTGTTCACGGGCCTTGCGGTTTTAGGGTTGAAAGGTTGACGCCCTAGCCACCAAGGAAGCGAGGCACACTTCGAATTTCGAATTTCCAAATGGACCCCGTGCTACCTCTGTGTAGTGTGTAATTTCGAAATTCAAATTTTGAAATTTTATGTCACCATTTAATAATTATATCAATCACAATAAATGTGATTTATAGTAACATCAATTATAATAAATGTGATTTATTATATATATGTGACGGTTTCAAAATTCAGATTTTGAAATGTGATTTATATCAATCACAATAAATGTGATTTATAGTAACATCAATTATAATAAATATGATTTATTATATATATGTTACGTTTTCAAAATTCAGATTTTGAAATGTGATTTATATCAATTACAATAAATGTGATTTGTTACAATAAATGTGATTTATGTTAATTGAATAAATGTGATTTATGTCAATTACAATAAATGTGATTTGTGGTAACAACAATTGCAATAAATGTGATTTATGTCATTTACAATAAATATGATTTATAGTAACATCTATTATAATAAATGTGATTTATTATATATATATATGTTATGTTTTCAAAATTCAGATTTTGAAATCTCTAATTTATGAAATTAATAATAATAATGATTATGTGTTATTATTGGTTGTTACTATTTATTTGGTGATGTATGGTGAATGGTTATGGCCTTAGTCCTTTTACCTTTTGGTTTATATTTTGAAATACGGCCTGCGTGCGTGCCTTTCTCTTATATTCCATATGTATCTTCTTTTCTCATCTCACTCCCCTCATATGTAAAATGAGGTTTCTGTTTATGTAATGTAATGATGGAGACAAGAAGACGCTATCACGTGGGAGATCTTGCTTGGAGAAGCTTGGACGCTCCTAGGTTTTAGTTTAGATTCTCTCATTGGCTTGGGAGAATCAATGCGTTAGGGGCCATAACCATATCACAATTATTTACCTTATATATGTATGAGATGCATGTATGTATATAGTATGTTAAAAGATGTTTAACTAATATATGTATGAGATGCATGTATGAAAATAGTAAGTTAAAGAGTTTAACAAATGATGAGATCAAGTTTTAATCAAATCCCTCAAAAGGAAATATTAAGTCACATTTAAAGGCCTTCCGATGCATGGCACTCGTCAAGACTACTATCGATTATGTGGGTCCGCCAAAGCGGGGTACCTTTATCTATAATAGTAAGGCGCGATGG
Source organism: Sophora flavescens (assembly GCA_030762895.1). Lineage (NCBI taxonomy): Eukaryota > Viridiplantae > Streptophyta > Magnoliopsida > Fabales > Fabaceae > Sophora > Sophora flavescens. The sequence continues at coordinate 131,488 of JAUPTC010000042.1, read as the reverse complement.
GACAAATGTAATGTTAAACTGCTATCCATTGGGTCTGACTTAACTAAGCCAACTTCAATAGGATTGAAAAGCTTAGAGGCTCATAAGTTGGGCTTTAGTCCATGTGATGGATTAGAATAAGAGTTATTCACCCAACTATCCAAGAGTTGCATGAGATGCAATCGGAAAGTGTTTCCTACCTAAATAATCGAATTTTTGGGTGATCACCAAAGCCGACTTAAAGCTAGGTGAAATATGGATCTTGGCCCACTAGAAAATCTTCCAACGGGATTTTCCGAATCAATGATGAGGGTCATTGTTTTGAGTAAAATAGTGGGAGGCGTATTTGATTAAAGACCTTATTAAATAACTTCATGGCATGATACTTATACTTTGCATATTTATCTCTCAGAGATTACCATGGCATCAAACACATCAAATAACCTCATTATTGCGATCCGTCCTGAGAAGGACAAACTATCCTGAACGAATTTTCTCGGATCTGGTACAAACTTGAGGATTGTCCTCAAACATGAGAAAAAGCTGTATGTTCTTGAGGAGCCTATCCCCGAGAAGCCACCGCTCAAGTGCTCCTAGGGTCGACAGGATGCTTATAAGTAGCATCGGATGACGCCTTAGACGTGGGCTCGTCTTATGCTTGCCGCCATGACCTCCGAGCCGCAAAAGCAACATGAGACCATGGAGGCGTACGATATGATCGTGCACCTCAAGCCGCTCTACCAAGAGCAAGCAACCAAGAGGAACCGCCCAAAATACTTGGAAGAAAGCAAGAAGAAGAAGGGAAGTGAGACTTCCACTTCGTATGTTTGTTATAGAAGTCAATTTATCTACTTCGGCATCATGGGTATTAGATACCGGATGTGGTTCTCACATTTGTACAAATGTGCAGGATCTAAACAGAGTAGACCATTGGCAAAGGGCTAAGTCGACCTACGAGTTGGAAATGGAGCAAAGGTTGCCGCTTTAGCCGTAGGGGACTTATGTATTGACTTTGCCCACCGGGCTTACTATTCAGCTTAGAGAACTGTTATTTTGTGCCTCGCAATTAGCAGGAATATCATTTCCGCTTTCTTGTTTGGACAAGAGTGGTTTTTCTTTTATAATAAAGAACAAAAGTTGTTCTATTTATTTGGATGATATTTTCTATGCTAGTGCACACATGAGTAATGGGCTTTATGTCCTTGATCTTGAAATGCCCATCTATAACATAAATACTAAGAGGTCCAAACCAAATGAGTTGAACCCGCCTTATCTTTAGCATTGTCGCTTAGGCCATATAAATGAGAAGCGCATTTCAAGCTCCATAAAGATGGACTCTGGACTCATTTGATTATGAATCATATGAGATATGTGAGTCTTGTTTATCGGGAAAGATGACCAAAGCTCCATTCACCAAAGAAAGGTGAAAGAGCTAACGATCTTTTGGGTCTTATACATAGTGATGTATGCGGACCCCCAAACACATTAGCTAGAGGTGGTTTTCAAGCATTTCATCACATTTACCGATGATTTCAGAGATATGGATTTGTGTATCTTATGAAACATAAATCGAATCCTTTGAAAAGTTCAAGGAATTCAAAAATGAGGTACAAAACCAACTTGGTAAAAATATTAAAGCTCTTCGATCAGATCGAGGTGGTGAATATTTGAGCCTAGAGTTTGATGATCATCCGAGAGAGTGTGGGATTTTATCTCAACTCACTCCACCCGGAACACCACAATGGAATGGTGTTTCGAGAGGAGAAATCGAACCTTGTTGGACATGGTTCTGGCCTATGATGAGTCATGCAAACCTTCCAAACTCTTTCTCGGGGACATGCTCTATTAACAACAGCTTTTACACTTAACCGTGTTCCGTCCAAAACGGAGAAAAGACACCATATGAGATATGGACTGGCAGACGACCCAAAGATGTCTTTTATGAAGATTTGGGGTTGTGAAGCATATGTAAAACGCCAAGTTTCTAATAAGCTTGATCCCAAATCTGATAAATGCTTTTTTGTGGGGTATCCCATAGAAACCAAGGGATACTATTTCTATAATCCTTCCGAAGGCAAAGTGTTTGTCGCACCTGACCGGGTGTATTCCTAGAAAAGGAGTTTATCTCCATAGGAACCAAAGTGGGAGGAAGATAGAACTTGAAGAAATTCAAGAATCACAGAGTAGTGACCTACCATTGGTGGAACAGAGCAACCTTCACAGAATGTTGTGGAGGAACAACCCGCCCAAAGAGCACAAGACCAACAGTAGGTCTAACAGGATACGTCACCAAACCGAGAGATATGGATTTCTCATGACTCCACAAGGTGATGTATTGCTCATGGATCAAGATGAGCCTCGTGACCTACCAGAAGCCACACTCGCCCGGGAACGAGAAGTGGCTTGAGGCCATGAAATCTNAGCTGGATTCCATGTACACNNACCAGGTATGGACCTTGGTAGAGCCACCTGAAGGGGTAAAACCTATAGGGTGCAATTGGGTTTTCAAAAAGAAAACTGACATGGATGGTAAGGTACACACCTTTAAGGCGCGATTGGTCGCTAAGGGTTTCAAGCAAATTCATGGTGTCGACTATGACGAGACCTTTTCACCTGTTACGATGCTTAAATCCGTCCGGATCTTACTTGCTATCGCTGCATACCATGATTATGAGATATGGCATATGGATGTCAAAACTGCCTTCCTTAATGGAAAGCTTCTTGAGGATGTGTACATGACACAACCTGAAGGCTTTGACATTTCAGAGGATGCCCGAAAGGTATGTAAATTGCAGCGGTCAATCTATGGATTGAAGCAAGCTTCCGTAAGTTGGAACCTTCGCTTTGATGATGTCAGAAGACAAGACGGATTCATCAAAAATGAAGATGAACCTTGTGTCTACAAGAAGGTTAGTGGGAGCATTGTTGTTTTTCTGGTGTTATATGTAGATGACATATTACTCATTGGAAATGACATCCCTACACTACAAAATGTAAAGACATGGTTAGGGAATTGCTTCTCTATGAAAGATTTGGGTGAGGCTACCTATGTATTGGGAATCGTGATCTATAGGGATAGATCGCTGAAATTGCTTGGCCTAAGTCGAGTACATACATAGACAAAGTGTTGAGACGCTTTAACATGCATGAATCCAAGAAAGGACTATTGCCTATGTCACATGGTATATGCCTCACAAAGGCACAATCCCCTTCCACTCAAGAAGAAAGTGGATCGCATGAGTAAGATTCCATATGCATCCGCAATTGGATCTATCATGTATGCCATGTTATGTACTCACTGCATGTATCGTATGCTTTAAGCATAACGAAGCAGTGCACTACCCCGATCCCTGAAAGTCACTCGGTCTGCCGCAAGAACATCCTTAAGTACTTGAGAAGAACTAAGGATTCGCTCTGGTGTATGGAGGCGAGGAAGAGCTTGCTGTAATAGGTTACACCGATGCTAGCTTCCGGCACCGATATGATGATTCCGGATCGCAACTGGTTATGTGTTCTCCGCCCGAATGGCGGGGCGTGAGCCGGAAGAGTTCAAAGTAGGAGACAGCTTGCCGATTCTACTAAGAGGCCGAGTATATTGCCGCCTCCAATGCAAAGAAAGGAGGCTGGTTGGATCAGAAGTTCATTATCGAGCTTGGTACGGCTCCTGGTATTGTGGACCCCATTGATCTCTATTGTGATAACAATGGGGCCATTGCACAAGCTAAGGAACCTAGATCTCATCGATCCAAACATATACTTAGGCGCTTCCATCTCATTCGAGAGATTATCGATAGAGGAGATGTGAAGATATGCAGAGTACCAACGCTTGATAACGTTGTTGACTCCACTTACGAAACCTCTTGCTCAACAATACATGAAGGTCACACTAGATCGATGGGCATTAGATTTATGCCCCGATTGGCTCTAGTGCTAGTGGGAGATTGTTGGTGCAAGCCCTAGAGGCCAATGTATTTCTATAGACTTACATTTATATCTTGCAATTTCATATATATATATATATAAGATATGAGGCATTCCACTTTATTGTGTTACTTGTTTAAACATAATAAAGTCCTTAGAATATAAATTTCAGATTAATAGAATATCAATTACATGACTTGATCGTGAGACACTATTGAACAATGAAATCCTATTCTTAAATATCCGTAGTCAAGTATTTTATCAACAAGGACAATAATAATACAATTGAGACTATTATGTGTGCAGATCGATGACCATATCTCACGGGTCATGGATATGAGATATCGAGTCTCCACATAGGTACACATTAAGGTAATGATGTACTGGATTGACCCGCCATGAGAACACTACATGGAGCGTTATGTGAGTGTCATAAGTAGTTCTCATAGTGACAATAGTGTATGTAATCCTTCGACCTGAAATCACTACGATCCCTACATGAGGAGTCGTGGTGCTTTAATATCGCCAAACGCCATCTCGTAATAGGATGATTATAAAGACGGCCATCGGGCATACCACGAGCCATGCAGAGGGATGTGAGTGACCTAGATGGAATTTGTCCCTCCTACATAACAGAGTAATATCCAGGGCCCCCGACAGAGTGAGACCGTAAAATGCATGGTCATGCTGAAATGAGTCAATATGAGATATTGACCTCATTTGTTGTTAAGTCTACTCTGTATCGTGGAACATGATATTGAACCATACAAGGGTGACACATTCTATGCCTTGTGTTCAATATAGATATATGGACAAAGGGATAATAATGCACATGAATATTTGTCACGTAAAGGTTTCACAAATCATCGACTTTCTCACTACTTAGGTAGCAAAGTGATGTATTGCTAGATATCACATCGCTTGTAATATTAAATGGGATTTAATATTACCGCTAACGTATTGGGAACCTATAGGGTCACACACAAAAGAGCGGATTAAAAGAAACATTAAAAGAAAGTTGGACTTTCCTATCGGGTCTAGCGCATAGTAGATGGGCTTAGGTCAAATGTCGCTCACTAACTCACTTAAGGAGGTGCTACTATAAGTAGACCACTTAAGTTGTCAGTGCCTAGATGGTTGATAACCTAGCCGCACAAAAGAGAGTAAGAGTGAACAGCAAAGTCTCGCTTTTAAGCTAGCACAAGGAGACGAGACGCTCTTGCCGTGACGTTGGACGCCACTAATCCGCCGTGTGGATACCTCTAGAGACACCGCTCGTGAGGTGTTCGTGGATAGACGAATTTCAACCAATGACCATCGCCTCAAGAGGTAAACTTTCTAATCATGAATCATGACCATTCGCAAGGATCCTTCGATGGGAATTTTTCCGCTAGTGCTTTAATTTTGTTTTATACGCAAATTCCCAACAATTCGAGCACGTGAAAACAAACTGCAATTACCGCATGTCCCCGATGTCTCTAAGCCTCATCCTAAGCGGAGCTCTGACCGAACCCGAGGGGTAACTAAGCTCCTGCACGCCGTGGTAAGTAAACGATAAAGGATTTGATCGCTACAGACTAACAAAAGGTCATACCAAAGACTAATGCACCGTGATCCCATCGTAACTCCGCATTTAAGCGCAGGTTGGGCGAAAGTAGTACTAGGATGGGTGACCTCCCGGAAGTCCTCGTGTTGCACCTCTTTTTCCCAACAACTTTATCTACGACCCCGAGCATGGCTCCTAAAGCCGGGGTCGCCAAAACAACGTAAGGCGGAGACCGTAAACGGCTCTCAAACGAGTGCTCCCGGGCCGACGGCGGTGGGGCTCCTCCTGACCGCTGAACGCCAAACCCCAAAGATAAAGACCCACCGATGATGCAGAAAAGTTGGAAACAAAGACAAATGAATTTTAAAAAATATGGGACCACGATCACCGTAAAGTCGCACCCGTCCCCGGTAATTATGATGCAGAAAATACTCAAAATAGGAAAGCGTGGCCGAGACGCGCTGCTGTCCGTGACCTGGAGGTGCCCATGGGTCTAACGGACCAATAGGCCTCGCTCCTTGGATTTTTTCCAACCACCCCGC
>JAUPTC010000042.1:0-125000 GCA_030762895.1 Sophora flavescens | reverse complement strand
AAAATACATCGAAGTTTTTATGGTTGATTTTTCTGTTTTCGGTTCCTCTTATGATAATTGTTTGTCTAACCTTGCTGCTGTGTTAAAAAGGTGCATGGACACCAATTTAGTCTTGAATTGGGAGAAGTGTCATTTTATGGTGCAGGAAGGCGTTGTGCTTGGGCACAAGATTTCAGCTAAGGGGATCGAAGTGGATAAATCCAAGATTGATGTAATTGAGAAACTACCTCCACCAGTGAATGTCAAGGGTGTGAGGAGTTTTCTTGGTCATGCAGGCTTCTACCGGCGGTTCATCAAAGACTTCTCAAAAATAGCCAAGCCGTTGTGTAGCCTTTTGAACAAGGACACTCCATTTGTGTTTGATACTGCTTGTCTCACTTCTTTTCAGATTTTGAAAGAAAAATTGATCACCGCTCCCATTCTTGTTACACCCAACTGGGAGTCACCATTTGAATTAATGTGTGATGCTAGTGACTACGCAGTTGGGGCAGTTTTGGGACAGCGAAAGGAAAAGTTTTTCCATGCCATTCACTATGCTAGCAAGGTTCTCAATGAGAACCAAATAAATTATGCAACAACTAAAAAAGAGTTGCTAGCCATAGTGTTTGCATTGGAAAAATTTCGTTCATACTTGATTGGGTCACAAGTCACTGTTTTTACTGATCATGCTGCAATTAAATATTTGTTGACTAAGTTAGATTCAAAACCAAGACTCATAAGGTGGATTCTATTGTTGCGGGAATTTGACTTAGTCATTAAGGACAAAAAGGGCAGCGAAAATATGGTGACTGACCACTTATCTCTGCTGGTGAATGAAAAGGTTACTGCAAAAGATAAAGACATTCAGGATGAGTTCCCGGATGAGACTTTATTTCTAGTGCATGCAAGACCATGGTTTGCCGACATGGCAAATTTCAAGGCAGCCAACATTATTCCAGAACACCTCACTCGGCAGCAAAAGAAAAAATTCTTCCGGGATGCCAACCATTTCATGTGGGATGACCCATTTTTGTTCAAGGTTGGACCGGATGGCTTATGGAGGAGGTGTGTTAGGCAAGAGGAAGCGAGAAGTATTTTGTGGCATTGCCATAACTCTCCATATGGTGGACATTACAATGGGGATAGGACAGCTGCAAAGGTCCTCCAATCTGGGCTCTTTTGGCCCTCAATCTTCAAGGACTCTTACAATCATGTGAAGAGTTGTGACAAGTGCCAAAGGACCGGGAACATATCTAAAAGGGATGAGATGCCACTGCAAAACATATTGGAGGTTGAAGTATTTGATTGTTGGGGCATAGATTTTATGGGTCCACTTCCTCCCTCATTCTCCAACCAATATATCTTGGTGGCGGTGGACTATGTTTCTAAATGGGTGGAGGTCGTTGCAACACCGAAGAATGATGCATAGACAGTGATTAAGTTCATCAAAAAGAACATTTTTGCCCGGTTCGATGTCCCAAGGGTCCTTATAAGTGATGGGGGATCTCACTTTTGCAACTCACAACTGAGAAATGTGTTGGCCAAGTATGATGTGAGGCATAAGGTGGCATCTCCATATCATCCACAGACAAATGGGCAAGAAGAGGTCTCTAACCGGGAGATTAATTGAATTCTGGAAAAAACTGTGGCCACTTCAAGAAAAGATTGGGCGAAGAAGCTTGACGATGCCTTGTGGGCTTACCGGACTGCATTAAAGACTTCTTTGGGGTTATCTCCGTTTCAGATGGTTTATGGGAAGTCATGTCATCTACCCGTAGAGTTGGAGCATCGAGCCTTTTGGGCATTGAAGTTCTTGAATTTTGATGCCACTCTGGCGGGTGAGAAAAGAGTCCATCAGCTGCATGAGCTAGAGGAGATGCGCCTTAATGCATATGAGAATACGGCCATTTACAAGCAGCGAGTCAAGACTTATCATGACAAGAAGATCGCGATGAAAGAATTTCAGCCGGGACAACAAGTTTTATTATTCAATTCCCGGCTGAGATTATTTCCATGCAAGTTGAAGTCTAAGTGGTCGGGACCGTTCATTGTCAAAGAAGTCTCACCTCATGGAGCTATAGGAGTGGAGGATCCTACTTCAAAAAGGATCTTCAAAGTCAATAGCCAATGATGCAAACCAAGAATGATGTCCAATTTAAGGCCAAATTAGTTTTGATGAAAATTTTATTTTCGTTTGTAATGAACCCGTATTCTTGTTTGGGCTGTATCTTGAGCTACAAATCTCCGATTGATACGTTATTTGATGCGTTGGAAAGCTGAGGAGATTATATACAAATCGTATTTCAAGACTTTTGACCAGATTCGGCTTATATCATGACAAAAATATTGTTTTTAGTTTTACACGAATTTGGAAGCTTAGTTGGGAGGAATCTTTTGGTTTGCATACCACAAGTAACTCCTTTTAAAATTATTAGTCTTTTATGTAAATTATGGAGGGAATCTTTGGCATTAAATTGTAATTGATTATGGGAGGATTACACTTTTAATATGAGAAGCAAGTGTAATCACCACATAAATGGAGGGAATCTTTGGCATTAAATTGTAACTGATTATGGGAGGATTACACTTTTAATATGAGAAGCAAGTGTAATCACCACATAATTAGGGGGGATGAAAAGTCAAGATGAGTGATTTTAGGCCAATTAACGCGGGATCTTAGGCCAGCTCTCTATATGTAAGACGCCCTAAACACATGAATAATAACTTTGATGTTCAATTTGGTTTTTACCAATTGTGAGAGTGTTTTCTCTGTTGGGTTCTTTGTTGAACCAACCCCTTTGATCTTATCAACAGTCCAAGACCCTTGAGGCGATCCTCAACTTGGCTTATCAAATTCCCTTGGAATTGTGGCGCCATTCTCATCCCTTACCTTCATCCATTTACTTATTTTCTTCTTCTTGAATTTTGCTTTGTCACTCAAGGATAGATCCGAAAATTACATGCTCCAAACCAAGAATGATGTCCAATTTAAGGCCAAATTAGTTTTGATGAAAATTTTATTTTCGTTTGTAATGAACCCGTATTCTTGTTTGGGCTGTATCTTGAGCTACAAATCTCCGATTGATACTTTATTTGATGCGTTGGAAAGCTGAGGAGATTATATACAAATCGTATTTCAAGACTTTTGACCAGATTCGGCTTATATCATGACAAAAATATTGTTTTTAGTTTTACACGAATTTGGAAGCTTAGTTGGGAGGAATCTTTTGGTTTGCATACCACAAGTAACTCCTTTTAAAATTATTAGTCTTTTATGTAAATTATGGAGGGAATCTTTGGCATTAAATTGTAATTGATTATGGGAGGATTACATTTTTAATATGAGAAGCAAGTGTAATCACCACATAAATGGAGGGAATCTTTGGCATTAAATTGTAATTGATTATGGGAGGATTACACTTTTAATATGAGAAGCAAGTGTAATCACCACATAATTAGGGGGGGGGGGGGGGGATTAAAATTCAAGATGAGTGATTTTAGGCCAATTAACGCGTGATCTTAGGCCAGCTCTCTATATGTATGACGCCCCTAAACACATGAATAATAACTTTGATGTTCAATTTGGTTTTTACCAATTGTGAGAGTGTTTTTTCTGTTGGGTTCTTTGTTGAACCAACCCCTTTGATCTTATCAACAGTCCAAGACCCTTGAGGCGATCCTCAACTTGGCTTATCAAATTCCCTTGGAATTGTGGCGCCATTCTCATTCCTTACCTTCATCCATTTACTTATTTTCTTCTTCTTGAATTTTGCTTTGTCACTCAAGGATAGATCCGAAAATTACATGCTCCAAACCAAGAATGATGTCCAATTTAAGGCCAAATTAGTTTTGATGAAAATTTTATTTTCGTTTGTAATGAACCCGTATTCTTGTTTGGGCTGTATATTGAGTTACAAATCTCCGATTGATACGTTCTTTGATGCGTTGGAAAGATGAGGAGATTATCTAAAAATCGTATTTCAAGCCTTTTGACCAGATTCGACTTATATCATGACGAAAATATTGTTTTTAGTTTTACACGAATTTGGAAGCTTAGTTGGGAGGAATCTTTTGGTTTGCATACCACAAGTAACTCCTTTTAAAATTATTAGTCTTTTAAGTGTAATCACCACATAATTGTGGGGGGGGGGGAAAACTCAAGATGCGTGATTTTAGGCCAATTAACGCGTGATCTTAGGCCAGCTCTCTATATGTAAGACGCCCCTAAACACATGAATAATAACTTTGATGTTCAATTTGGTTTTTACCAATTGTGAGAGTGTTTTCTCTGTTGGGTTCTTTGTTGAACCAACCCCTTTGATCTTATCAACAGTCCAAGACCCTTGAGGCGATCCTCAACTTGGCTTATCAAATTCCCTTGGAATTGTGGCGCCATTCTCATCCCTTACCTTCATCCATTTACTTATTTTCTTCTTCTTGAATTTTGCTTTGTCACTCAAGGATAGATCCGAAAATTACATGCTCCAAACCAAGAATGATGTCCAATTTAAGGCCAAATTAGTTTTGATGAAAATTTTATTTTCGTTTGTAATGAACCCGTATTCTTGTTTGGGCTGTATATTGAGTTACAAATCTCCGATTGATACGTTCTTTGATGTGTTGGAAAGATGAGGAGATTATCTAAAAATCGTATTTCAAGCCTTTTGACCAGATTCGACTTATATCATGACGAAAATATTGTTTTTAGTTTTACACGAATTTGGAAGCTTAGTTGGGAGGAATCTTTTGGTTTGCATACTACAAGTAACTCCTTTTAAAATTATTAGTCTTTTATGTAAATTATGGAGGGAATCTTTGGCATTAAATTGTAATTGATTATGGGAGGATTACACTTTTAATATGAGAAGCAAGTGTAATCACCACATAAATGGAGGGAATCTTTGGCATTAAATTGTAATTGATTATGGGAGGATTACACTTTTAATATGAGAAGCAAGTGTAATCACCACATAATTAGGGGGGGGGTGAAAAGTCAAGATGAGTGATTTTAGGCCAATTAACGCGTGATCTTAGGCCAGCTCTCTATATGTAAGACGCCCCTAAACACATGAATAATAACTTTGATGTTCAATTTGGTTTTTACCAATTGTGAGAGTGTTTTCTCTGTTGGGTTCTTTGTTGAACCAACCCCTTTGATCTTATCAACAGTCCAAGACCCTTGAGGCGATCCTCAACTTGGCTTATCAAATTCCCTTGGAATTGTGGCGCCATTCTCATCCCTTACCTTCATCCATTTACTTATTTTCTTCTTCTTGAATTTTGCTTTGTCACTCAAGGATAGATCCGAAAATTACATGCTCCAAACCAAGAATGATGTCCAATTTAAGGCCAAATTAGTTTTGATGAAAATTTTATTTTCGTTTGTAATGAACCCGTATTCTTGTTTGGGCTGTATATTGAGTTACAAATCTCCGATTGATACGTTCTTTGATGCGTTGGAAAGATGAGGAGATTATCTAAAAATCGTATTTCAAGCCTTTTGACCAGATTCGACTTATATCATGACGAAAATATTGTTTTTAGTTTTACACGAATTTGGAAGCTTAGTTGGGAGGAATCTTTTGGTTTGCATACCACAAGTAACTCCTTTTAAAATTATTAGTCTTTTAAGTGTAATAACCACATAATTGGGGGGGATGAAAAGTCAAGATGCGTGATTTTAGGCCAATTAACGCGTGATCTTAGGCCAGCTCTCTATATGTAAGACGCCCCTAAACACATGAATAATAACTTTGATGTTCAATTTGGTTTTTACCAATTGTGAGAGTGTTTTCTCTGTTGGGTTCTTTGTTGAACCAACCCCTTTGATCTTATCAACAGTCCAAGACCCTTGTGGCGATCCTCAACTTGGCTTATCAATTCCCTTGGAATTGTGGCGCCATTCTCATCCCTTACCTTCATCCATTTACTTATTTTCTTCTTTTACTTGAATTTTGCTTTGTCACTCAAGGATAGATCCGAAAATTACATGCTCCAAACCAAGAATGATGTCCAATTTAAAGCCAAATTAGTTTTGATGAAAATTTTATTTTCGTTTGTAATGAACCCGTATTCTTGTTTGGGCTGTATCCTGAGCTACAAATCTTCGATTGATACGTTCTTTGATGCGTTGGAAAGATGAGGAGATTATCTACAAATCGTATTTCAAGCCCCTTGACTAGATTCGGCTTATATCATGACGAAAATATTGTTTTTAGTTTTACACGAATTTGGAAGTTTAGTTGGGAGGAATCTTTTGGTTTGCATACCACAAGTAACTCCTTTTAAAATTATTAGTCTTTTATGTAAATTATGGAGGGAATCTTTGGCATTAAATTGTAATTGATTATGGGAGGATGATGACCACCAAATGGTGAGGTTGCCTTTGATGATCTTTTTTGGTTGAATTTTAAGCAAGTGAATTTTCATGTAACACTTTGTAACAACATTAGGTGAACAAAGAAACAAAAATGGATGAGAAAGAAATGTTGAAGGCGACACAAACAAGGTTGTTTGATAAGCCTATGAAGTTCACCACAAGAATCTTGGATTCTTGATAAGAACAATAGTTTGGTCAACCAAGAACCTAGGAGAACAATAGGAGAACAATATTCTCACAAATGGATTTGATCAAAAATAACATCAAAGTTTCCGTTTCATGTGTTTGTCACAAATTACATATAGTTGGGCAGCCAACTTTTGGCTTCCAAAACCAAACCATAACCCCCACTTAATTGGCCTAATTCATGACCTTAAACACTCACTTTTTCCCACTTAACTCAGCCATCATAACATGAGTTAATTTGCCTAAAAATCCCTCATAATGTAGCCACCACATCATTCAACTCAGCCATAAGACAATGAAGGTTACCCCCCCCCCCCCCCCTGACTCTTTATCCGCCTAATTATGTGGTGGTTACACTTGCTTCTCACATTAAAAGTGTAACCCCCCATAATTAATTCAATTTATCAAAATATCAACACACTAGTTTAGGAGTTCTTATAGCATGCAAGCTAAAGATTCCTCCCACTAAGACACATACAAATTCGTTTTCCATCATGGATTACAAGTGGGCTGCCCCAAAAACATCACTTAGTAATTGGGCTCACTCATAAAACCCATTTACACTTATTGAATTAAAATAAACAACTAAAATTGGACTCTTCTTCATGTTGCACGCCCCTCTTATAATGGATCCTTTAGTTGGATAATGTAAGTTAATAATTCGGGCTTCATTCCATCCAATCTTGCATTTGGGCTTGCTTCCATGATGAGAACCATAGTTTGAATTAACACTTGTTGGGCTTTCTTGGTTGTAACATTTGTCATTGGCCCCCCAAGTCCTTGGCTAGCTTCTTGAACCATACTCCAAATTGGGGTCATATCATTCCCTCCTTCTTTGAGTGAATTCGACCTCGAATTGAAGTCTTCATCACCAAAATTAGTCATTTTGGGTGAATCCAGAGTGTTCTTGACAACCACATTGCCATAGGGTGCTTCCTTTGGAATGAAATTACCAAATTTCTGCAAAAAATTTACAACACCACTAGACAAAGAAAGATCATTAGAAGCATTAGAAATTAAATTAAAATTGTCGCAATAAAAAATGAATTGTGGCTGCCTTGAAATCAAAGCCTCCTTCTCTTCACTTTTTGGTGCCAAACAACTCCCTTTTTTTCACTAATTTTCACTATATTTTCCTCATTGTTTTTCTCTTGATCACTTTTTTTTTTCAATTGTTTTCTCACTTTTTTTTTTCAATATTTTTCTCACTTTCTTTTTCAATCCTTTTCTCACTCTCCTTTTCTTTCTTTTTCTCACTCTCCTTTTCTTTTCTCTCTTGCTCTCTTTTTTCTCTCATTCTTATTTGATCCTCACTAACTTGCTTTGGAGATAAAGGAGAAAGAATGACCTTTCGGTCTTGATGCATGAAGGTAAACTTATTTGAAAACCCATCATGGATGGCCTTTTTGTCATATTGCCAAGGCCTTCCCAACAACATATGGCTTGCCTCCATAGGCACCACATCACAAAGTACACAATCTTCATACTTTCCAATTGAGAATGGAACCTCTACTTGTTTGTTCACAACCATTTCCCCAACCTCACTTAGCCATTGAAGCCTATATGGCCTTGGATGTGCCTTAGTAACAAGATTCAATTTGGACACCAATCTAGTGCTTACAACATTGGCACAACTCCCACCATCAATGATTAGAGAACATACCTTTCCTTGAATTAGACATCTTGAATGAAAGATATTCTCCCTTTGGCTTGCTTCATGATCCTTCACTTGACTTCCTAAAAGCCTCCTCACCATGAGTAAATCACCATCCGACATGAACACGTCTCCTTCACTTTCCTCTCCACTTGAAGCCTCGGATTGTGATACCACTTCCCCATTCATGGACACCATGGTTCTCTTTGTTTGCCATTGGGATGCTATGTGTCCATGGCCTAAGCATTTGAAACATTTTACATCACGGCTCCTAGAGTTTGTCTCCATGGGTTTCTTTCCTTGTATGTTGCTCACGGCCTCCTTGGTGGGTGCACCCTCCTTCTTTTGCTTGTCCTTCCAATTTGAGGATGGGAATTTGGAAGATGAAGAAGAAGAATATTTAGACTCTTAATTTGTTGCTCCACCTTAATGGCTTGTTGGACCAAATCTTCAAGCTCCACATAATGTTGCAACTCCACTATGTCTTGGATATCTTGATTCAAGCCATGTAGGAATCTTACCATGGTAGCCTCCATATCCTCTTGAAAATTTGACCTATGTAAGGCCAACTCCATCTCCTTGAAATATTCATCAACGCTTTTGGTCCCTTGGGTAAGCCTTCGTAATTTGTTGTGAATGTCCCTTTGATAATGATTTGGGACAAACCTCTTCATCATGACAAATTTCATCTCCTCCCAAGTGTCTATGGGCCCTCCTCCATGTCTTCTCCTTTCTTTTTGTAATTGGTCCCACCACACAAGGGCATATTCCTTGAACTCAAGGGAGGCTACTTTCACCTTCTTGCTTTCATTGTATGAATTACAATCAAAGACTTGTTCTATTTTTAGCTCCCACTCCAAGTAAGCCTCCGGATCATTCTTCCCAATAAAGGAAGGAACTTTGATTTTGACCCCTTCAAGTCCTCTATCACGTCTCTCTCCCCTATGTCCTCCTCCTCTATGTCTTCCTCCTCTAGGCAAGCTCTTTCACTATCATAATCACTTGAATCGTCACGGTGTAGGTTAGCAAGTTGTCTCTCATAATTGGCTTCCATTTGCTTCATTTGTCTTTGAAGAGCTTGGACTTGATGGTCCATCCTAGCTTGAAGAGTGGCTGACCTTGGAGATAATGGTGGACTATCCTCATTGTTGGCCATGATTTGAGTAGAAGAGTTTATGTGGTTCCTCACTACACTCTCTCACTAATTCACACAATGGATTTTTTTTTTCACTCTTTTGGCTTTTTCCACACAAAATGTATTCTGGACACTCTTGCCTTTTTCCTCTCAAATGTCCTCCTTTAGTTCTTAGAAGAGTCAAACACAAAAATCCAAAAAAATTCAAGTAACAAAAATCACAAAACCTATCAAAACAAAGGAAACAAAAGGAAAGGCTAGAAAGGCAAAGCTTTGGAAATAAGAACAAGGAAGAAGGGAAATATTTTTCTTTTTTTTGTTTCAAGAACACAAATTGCTCAAATAGACTTTTCTCCTCCTTTTTTTTTCCTTCAAGATTTCATGCACAATTTTTTTTTCTTATAATTTGTGCAATTTTTTTTTCAAACTTTGAAGAAGAGAATCACACTTGAAAACTTGTTTTTGATCAAGAACAACAACACGAAATTTCCCTTCACAAATAGATTCAAAGTGTATTTTTTTTTTGTTTTTGGGTTTAAAAGAAGAAAATAAGAAAGGTAGAAGAAGAAGAACAAAACTCAGAAAATTCAACCAAAGCCTAAGCTTTGATACCACTTGATGACAACCAAATGGTGAGGTTGCCTTTGATGATCTTTTTTGGTTGAATTTTAAGCAAGTGAATTTTCATGTAACACTTTGTAACAACATTAGGTGAAGAAAGAAACAAAAATGGATGAGAAAGAAATGTTGAAGGCGCCACACACAAGGTTGTTTGATAAGCCTATGAAGTTCGCCACAAGAATCTTGGATTCTTGATAAGAACAATAGTTTGGTTCAACCAAGAACCTAGGAGAACAATATTCTCACAAAAGGATTTGATCAAAAATAACATCAAAGTTTCCGTTTCATGTGTTTGTCACAAATTACATATAGTTGGGCAACCAACTTTTGGCTTCCAAAACCAAACCATAACCCCCACTTAATTGGCCTAATTCATGACCTTAAACACTCACTTATTCCCACTTAACTCAGCCATCATAACATGAGTTAATTTGCCTAAAAATCCCTCATAATGTAGCCACCACATCATTCAACTCAGCCATAAGACTATGAAGGTTACGCCCCCCCCTTCTTGACTCTTTATCCCCCTAATTATGTTGTGGTTACACTTGCTTCTCACATTAAAAGTGTAACCCCCCATAATTAATTCAATTTATCAAAATATCAACACACTAGTTTAGGAGTTCTTATAGCATGCAAGCTAAAGATTCCTCCCACTAAAACACATACAAATTCGTTTTCCATCATGGATTACAAGTGGGCTGCCCCAAAAACGTCACTTAGTAATTGGGCTCACTCATAAAACCCATTTACACTTATTGAATTAAAATAAACAACTAAAATTGGACTCTTCTTCATGTTGCACGCCCCTCTTGTCATGGATCCTTTAGTTGGATAATGTAAGTTAATAATTTGGGCTTCATTCCATCCAATCTTGCATTTGGGCTTTCTTCCATGATGAGAACCATAGTTTGAATTAACACTTGTTGGGCTTTCTTGGTTGTAACATTTGTCATTGGCCCACCAAGTCCTTGACTAGCTTCTTGAACCATACTCCAAATTGGGCTCATATCAGAGGATTACACTTTTAATATGAGAAGCAAGTGTAATCACAACATAATTAGGGGGGGGGGGGGGGGGGATTAAAAGTCAAGATGAGTGATTTTAGGCCAATTAACGCGTGATCTTAGGCCAGCTCTCTATATGTAAGACGCCCCAAAACACATGAATGACAACTTTGAGTTCAATTTGGATTAAGTCCATTTGTGAGAGAATATTGTTTCTCTTTGGTTCTTGGTTGAACCGCC
Source organism: Sophora flavescens (assembly GCA_030762895.1). Taxonomy (NCBI): domain Eukaryota; kingdom Viridiplantae; phylum Streptophyta; class Magnoliopsida; order Fabales; family Fabaceae; genus Sophora; species Sophora flavescens. The sequence goes on along the minus strand of JAUPTC010000042.1, from coordinate 113,799 downwards.
CTTGTTCTTATCAAGAATCCAAGATTCTTGTGGCGAACCTCACCTTGGCTTATCAAATCCCGTTGGATTTGTGGCGCCTACCTCCCATTTCTCATCTTATCCAATTTTGTATTTTCTTCTTCTTCTTGAATTTTGCTTTGTCACTCGAGGATAGATCCGAAAATTACATGCTCCTTTTTAGGATCATATCATTTGGTATCTAGAGCCATCCTTCCTAGAGTGACTTTTGATTTTGTTTTTCAATTTTCTCCTGAAGTTTGAATTTTTTTCTTACTAGGTTGTTCATGGAGTCACTAATGAAGAAAAATGATGCCAAGCAAAGGGAGAATCTTTTCTATTCTAGATGCTATGTGAAGGACAAGATATGTAGCTTAGTCATTGATAGAAGGGGATACGTTAACCTAGCTAGTACCACCATGGTGCAAAAATTAGGACTTCCTCTTATAGAGCATCCACAACCGTATGTCATTTGGAGCATCCCGGAGTTTAGTGATCTCGGTGACGTAATGGTGAACAAACAAGTACGAGTATCATTTCGGATTGGGAGATATGAAGAAGAGGTGTTATGTGATGTGGTGCCCATGGAAACGAGGCACTTGTTACTTGGCAGTCCTTGGAGGGTTGAACGACAAGCGAGATATGATGCCGACAACAACAAGTACTCATTTGTATTTAATAATCGCAAAATTACTCTTAGACCACTGTCACCAAAACAAGTGTGTTAAGATCAAATGCACTTGAAAGGAGAGAGTGAGAAAAAACAAATGAGTGAGAAAAAAATAACGGAAGAGGGTTCGGTGAATGAGGAAAAGAATGAGGAAAAAGAAAAATGTGAAAGCAAAAGAGAAAGTGAGGAGGAAAAAGAAAACGTGAATACTTGTCTTGATGCTATTCCTAAATCTTCACCTAGTTGTGTTGATTCTCTTTCGAAGGAAATCGAGTTTGTTCCTCCAAAGGAAGCTTGCAAGACATTCAATGAAATTGAAGATTTGATTCCAAAGGAAGCTTGCAAGACAACCGATGTAATTAAAGATTTAATCCCAAAGGAAGTACCCCATGTTTTGGAAACATGCATGGTCTCCCAAAGGTATGTTGTTCATTTGATTTAGAATCACAACAATCTTGAGGAATGTGTTGGGATGTTGATTGTACAAGATGGAAATGTGTTATGCCTACTTGCTACATTTGATGATTTCTATCAATTTCCATTCGATCCCGGAGGATAAAGAAGACTCCTTAAGGCAATAAATTCGAGGTCGAATTCTCTTCAAGAGGGAGGGAATGATGCAAACCAAGAATGATGTCCAATTTAAGGCCAAATTAGTTTTGATGAAAATTTTATTTTCGTTTGTAATGAACCCGTATTCTTGTTTGGGCTGTATCTTGAGCTACAAATCTCCCGATTGATACGTTCTTTGATGCGTTGGAAAGATGAGGAGATTATCTACAAATCGTATTTCAAGCCCCTTGACCAGATTCGGCTTATATCATGACGAAAATATTATTTTTAGTTTTACACGAATTTGGAAGCTTAGTTGGGAGGAATCTTTTGGATTGCATACCACAAGTAACTCCTTTTAAAATTATTAGTCTTTTATGTAAATTATGGAGGGAATCTTTGGCATTAAATTGTAATTGATTATGGGAGGATTACACTTTTAATCAGAGAAGTAAGTGTAACCACCACATAATTAGGGGGGGGGGGGGGGGGAATGAAAAGTCAAGATGAGTGATTTTAGGCCAATTAACGCGTGATCTTAGGCCAGCTCTCTATATGTAAGATCCCCCTAAACACATGAATGACAACTTTGAGTTCAATTTGTATTAAGTCCATTTGTGAGAGAATATTGTTTCTCTTTGGTTCTTGGTTGAACCGCCCTTGTTGTTATCAAGAATTCAAGATTCTTGTGGCGAACCTCACCTTGGCTTATCAAATCCCGTTGGATTTGTGGCGCCTACCTCCCATTTCTCATCTTATCCAATTTTGTATTTTCTTCTTCTTCTATAATTTTTGTTGTCACTCAAGGATAGATCCGAAAATCTACATGCTCCTTTTTAGGATCGTATCAATTAACAATGGGATCAAGTCAAGAGGGTCATGGGTAAACCATGGGAACATGGCGTGAGGGACATGGGTTACCCATGGGATCATGGCGTGAAGGTCATTGGTTAATCTTGCGATGCGTGATGGTCACGGGTTAACCAAGGAATCATGTTGTGAGGGTCTTGGGTTAATCATGGCATCATGGCGTGAGGGTCATCGGTTAACAATAGGATCATGTCGTGAGGGTCATGGGTTAACCATGGGATCATGGCAAGTGGGTCATGGGTTAACCATGGGACCAAGGCGTGAGGGTCATGGGTTAATCATGCGATCTTCGCTTGAGGGTCATGGGTTAACCATGTGATCTTGGAATGAGGGTCATATGTTAACCATGGGATCCTGGCTTGAGAGTCACGGGTTAACCATGGGATCATGTCGTGACGGTCTTGGGTTAACCATCGAATCAAGGCATGAGGGTCATGGGTTAACCATAGGATCTTGGCATGATCGTCATAGGTTTACCATGGTATCACGGTGTGAGGGTAATGCGTTAACCATGGTATCATGGCATGAGGGTCAAGCTTTAACCAAGGGATCACGTCGTGAGGGTCAATGGTTAACCATGGGAACATGGTGTGAAGGTCATAGGTTAACCATGGGATCATGGCGTGAGGGTCATGGGTTAACCAAGGGATCATGGCGTGAAGGTCAGTGGTTAACCATGGGAAAATGATGTGAAGGTCATAGGTTGACCAAGGGATCATGGCATGAGGGTCATGGGTTAACCATGGGATCATGGCGTGATGGTCATGGGTTAACCATGGTATCATGGTGTGAGGGTAATGGGCTAACCATGGTATCATGGCGTGAGGGTCATGGGTTTACCATGGGATCATGGCGTGAGGGTCAATGGTTAACCATGGGAACATGGTGTGAAGGTCATAGGTTAACCATGGGATCATGGCATGATGCAAACCAATTTATTTTAATTCAATAAAAACTAATTTATTTTAATTCAATAAAAGTCTAATAAATTTTGGACGGTGCACATGTTAATTAAGCATGTGTGGACGGTGCACAGGTTAATTATGCTTGTGTGGACGGTGCACAGGTTAATTATGCTTGTGTGGACGGTGCACATGTTAATTGGGAGGGCAACCTTTGGCTTGCATGCCTAGGAAACTCCTTTTTAGTCATGAACCACTTTTATTATCCACTTAGTTTTCATTAGTTGTTTTAATTAGTCACTTAGTGGATTAATTATTGTTTTATGGGGAATTAGTCACATTAAGATGACGATTTTGTAAGCATATTCTATGCACCCCATTTTCCTATATGTATGCATCTAGAACACGAATAAAAAAAAAACTTTGATGTTCAATTTGGGTTTTACCAATTGTGAGAGTGTTCTCTCTTGGGTTCTTCATTGAACCACCCTTGTTGTTATCAAGAATCCAAGATTCTTGTGGCGAACCTCACCTTGGCTTATCAAATCCACTTGGATTTGTGGCGCCTACCTCCCATTTCTCAAATCCAAGATTCCTATATGTATGCTCTGATACCAAATGATATGATCCAAAAAAAAGATCATGTAAATTTTCGGATCTATCCTTTAGTGACAACAAAAATTATAGAAGAAGATGAAATACAAAATTGGATAAGATGAGAAATGGGAGGTAGGCGCCACAAATCCAAGTGGATTTGATAAGCCAAGGTGAGGTTCGCCACAAGAATCTTGGATTCTTGATAAGAACAAGGGTGGTTCAATGAAGAACCCAAGAGAGAACACTCTCACAATTGGTAAAAACCAAATTGAACATAAAAGTTTTTTTTTATTCATGTTCTAGATGCAGACATATAGGAAAATGGGGTGGATAGAATATGCTTACAAAATCGTCATCTTAATGTGACTAATTCCCCATAAAACAATAATTAATCCACTAAGTGACTAATTAAAACAACTAATGAAAACTAAGTGGATAATAAAAGTGGTTCATGACTAAAAAGGAGTTTCCTAGGCATGCAAGCCAAAGGTTGCCCTCCGAATTAACATGTGCACCGTCCACACAAGCATAATTAACCTGTGCACCGTCCACACAAGCATAATTAACATGTGCATTATCCACACAAGCATAATTAACATGTGCACTGTCCAAAATTTATTAGACTTTTATTGAATTAAATTAAATTAGTTTTTACTGAATTAAAAAAAATTGGTTTGCATCATGGCATGAGGGTGATGGGTTAACCATGGGATCATGGCATGAAGGTCAATGGTTCACCAAGGGAAAATGGTGCGAAGGTCATGGGTTAACCATGGGATCATGGCGTGATGGTCATGCGTTAACCATGGGATCATGGAGTAAGGGTCATGGGTTAACCATGGGATTATGGTGTGTGGGTAGTGGGTTAACCATGGTATCATGACGTGAGGGCCATGTGTTAAGCATGGAATCATGGCAAGTAGATCATGGAATAATCTTGGGATTAGGGCGTTTGGGTCATGGGTTAACCATTGGATCATGCAGTAAGGGTCAAGGGTTAACCATGGTATCATGGTGTGAGGGTCTTGGTTAACCATGTGATAATGGCAAGTGAGTCCTGGGTTAACCATAGGTTCATTTCGTGAGGGTCCTGGGTTAACCATGGGATCATGGCGTGACGGTCATGCGTTAACCATGGGATCATGGACTGAATTGTTTTATGCCCAAGATTTGTTTTATGTTATGAATTGACGTTTGCTTCTTGTTAATTTCAATTTTGCTTTCTGATATGAGCCCAATTTGGGGTATGGTTCAAGAAGCTAGCCAAGGACTAGGTGGACCAATGACAAATGTTACAACCAAGAAAGCCCAACAAGTGTTAATTCAAACTATGGTTCTCATCATGGAAGTAAGCCCAAATGCAAGATTGAATGGAATGAAGCCCAAATTATTAACTTACATTATCCAACTAAAGGATCCATGACAAGAGGGGCGTGCAACATGAAGAAGAGTCCAATTTTAGTTGTTTATTTTAATTCAATAAGTGTAAATGGGTTTTATGAGTGAGCCCAATTACTAAGTGATGTTTTTGGGGCAGCCCACTTGTAATCCATGATGGAAAACGAATTTGTAGGTGTCTTAGTGGGAGGAATCTTTAGCTTGCATGCTATAAGAACTCCTAAACTAGTGTGTTGGTATTTTGAATAAATTGTATTGATTATGGGGGGTTACATTTTTAATGTGAGAAGCAAGTGTAACCACCACATAATTAGGGGGATAAAGAGTCAAGAAGATGGGGGGGGGGCTAACCACTCTTTTGTGGCTGAGTTATTTGAGAGTTAAGTTGATTAATGTGAGTTTAAGGCCACTCAAAGGAGGGGCGTAACCTTCAAGTTGTGGTGGCTGAGTTGAATGATTTGATGGCTACATTATGAGGGGTTTTAGGCCAATTAACTCATGATTATGGTGGCTGAGTTAAGTGGGAGTTATTGGGTGTTTAGTGCCATGATTAGGTGAATTAAGTGGAGGTTTTGGGATCCTAAGGAGGCAAAGTGAAGCCAAAAGAACTCAGCCATTTCTCTATATGTAAGATGCCACAAACACATGAATAAACAACTTTGATGTTGAATTTGGATTAAATCCATTTGTGACGGCGGAGATGCTGCTTTCTTCACCCCTGTTCCGGCATAAACTGATGTTCCCACAATTAGTACTGCTTTCTCCCCCCTACCGGGCTAAGGGGTGCTGGCTCCGTCTCTCTTTGGTTCTTGGTTGAGCCATCTGGTTCTTATCAAGAATCCACGATTCTTGTGGCGAACCTCACTTGGCTTATCAAAACTCTTGTTTTGTGGCGCCATCATCATCTTATTACTCATCCATTTTATTTCTTTCTTCACTTTAATCTTGGTTACAAAGTGTTACCCGAATTTGTGTCTAAAAATTCAACCAAAAAGATCATCAAAGGCAACCTCACCATTTGGTTGTCATCAAGTGGTATCAAAGCTTAGGCTTTGGTTGGATTTTGTGTTTTTTTTCTTCATCTTCTACCTTTCTTCTTTTCTTCTTTTAAACCCAAAAACAATCCAAAAAAAAAATTACACTTTGAATCTATTTGTGAAGGGAAATTTCGTGGTTGTTGTTCTTGCTCAAAAACAAGTTTTCAAGTGTGATTCTCTTCTTCAAAGCTTGAAAAAAAGAAGAAGATTTGCACAAATTATAAGAAAAAAAAATTGTGCATGAAATCTTGAAAAAAAAAAAAGGAAGAGAAAAGTCTATTTGAGCACGTCCCTCTTGTCATGGATCCTTTAGTTGGGTAATGTAAGTTAATAATTTGGGCTTCATTCCATCCAATCTTGCATTTGGGCTTGCTTCCATGATGAGAACCATAGTTTGAATCAACACTTGTTGGGCTTTCTTGGTTGTAACATTTGTCATTGGCCCACCAAGTCCTTGGCTAGCTTCTTGAACCATACTCCAAATTGGGCTCATATTTTTTATATAAGTAGGGTGAAAAGCCTCAGGATGAATTTTGCCATCCCAACTAGGTTGGCACCACAAAACCATCCATCAAAAGCCTCACACTACACTTTATTAAATAATCAAGGAAGAATACAAAAAAAAAGGAGAACATGGTGGGACGTGTTACCCAAACCCATGCAAAGAGAAAATACATCAAGAAAATCTGTATCTGGGCAAACTAAGCCTATCTCTAACAAAGTCTTCTCTGATAAAGGGAGGAATTGTGTCCCACCAAATAAATCCCAGATTGTGTAAGCCATGATTAGCTAACTTATCCGCACAGGGGTTCCCTTCCCTATAAATATGAGTAACTTGGCATGAAAGAGCCCTAGCTACTACCATACAGTTTCTCCACCTTGCTTGAAGACGCCATGGAACTAAGCTCTGATTATTAAAAGCCTTCAATACCAAAATTGAATCAGTTTCAATCCAAAGATTAAACCAACCCCTATTGTGAGCTATTTCTATAGCATGCATAGCAGCTGATAATTCAGCTGCAAGTGATGATGAATTCCCTAAGTTGCAGGAGAAGCAGCCAAGTGCAGCCGCATTGTGGCCTCTAAAGATACCCCCACAAGCAGATGGACCGAGGGAACCATGGGCTGCACCATCAATGTTACATTTAGTCCAATTGCATGGAGGAGGGTGCCAAATAACTTCTGTAATCTTTGGAGACTTTCTGTAGTGGCAGTCAATGCTAAAGTTTTTGAGAATGACCAGCTCATTAACCGAATTAAACATTGCACCACTTGTCAGATTTCCTGAGAGCCAAACAGCTGAAGATACCAGATTCTGAGCAGCTTCTATACCTAGTAACTTATTGTCAAACCTGCACTTGTTCCTTGTTGTCCAAACTACCCAGATTACATGAATAACAGCAGCTAGTGATACTTCATTGACTTGAGGGCTATTTCCTCTACACACCAAGAATAGGTTCTCTAAAGATGATTGATTGATTGTGTGCAACAGTCTTGAGCTCAACCAACCCCACAGAGCAGCTGCATAACTGCAGGAGAGGAACAGATGGGAAGAAGATTCCTCTGCTGAGCCACACAAGCTGCACATTGAGGCCAAAGTGTATCCCCTTCTCCTTATATTTTCATCTGTTGGCATTTTGTGATGGAAAAGTCTCCAAACTAGAAATGATCTAGAGGGAGGAATTGCCTTGGACCAAATTTGAGAGAATCCTGGAGCAAGGTTTCTTACAGGATTAAGGAAAAGGAATGCATCCTTGAAGGTAAGAAGACCATTTGCTGCACTATCCCACACCAATCTATCCTCACAAGGCTCTATGGGAATGTGAGTGTGACAGACCTTTTCCATTATGCTAGGGAAGTGATGTTGCAGGAAGTAAGGAATGTTCCATAAATTATCAACAATGAAATCAGAAACCTTGGCAGATAAATCCTGCTGCCAATCAGATGGAATATTCATCAGGTTTGCTAGAGGCTCGGGCAACCACTTGTCTGTCCAAAAGTTAACAGAACGGCCATTTCCTAATAACCAAGAAGAATGTTCTTTAATTATAGGAAACCAGACCTTTAAAGCAGGCCATAAGGAAGAACTAACATGATGAGTAACAGGCAGAGAACTTCTGAAAAATCTTGCTTTTAGGAACTTGGCCCACTGCTCATTTGAAGAGGTCACTTCCCAACAAAGCTTCAACATAGAGACCTCATTAATGGCTCTTAGAGACCTAAGACCAAGACCACCATCTTCAACAGAAGAACAGACAGTTTTCCAGGTCACAGTTATATGTTTCCTTTTGTGAATGTCTCCAGACCAAACAAAATTCCTGATCCAACCATCCAGCTGCTTTAACAATGAGGCAGGCCATTTGTAGATGTGAAAGCTGTAAGATAGAGTACCTTGAATCACTGAGTTGACAAGCTGCACTCTTCCCATGATAGAGAGGAGAGAACCTTTCCAAGATGCCAGCTTTCCTTTAATTCTGTCTAAGGTAGGCTGCAGATATATAGCTTTTGGTTTCCCTTTGAAGAGAGGAACACCAAGATAGTAAAAAGGGAGAGAACCTGCTGGAAATCTCAAGAAACTGCTCAAGTCATCCACTCTTCTAGAGGACATTGATCCTGCATAAAACCTGCACTTTTCAAGACTAAGGACTTGACCAGAAGCTTGTCCATAATTCTCAAATAGTTGCATAAGATGTCTAAGGTTAGCTTTGGATCCTTTGTAGAAAACCATAATGTCATCAGCATAAAGGATGTGGCTAGGAGTAGGAAAATCCTTAGGACTAGCCATGTGCTGTAACTTGCCCAACTCAACCAATCTAGAGATCCCTCTACTTAGGACTTCTTCAGCCAAGCAGAAGAGGAGAGGAGAAAGAGGGTCTCCTTGCCTTACTCCTCTTTTACAAGTGAAATAACCAACTGAGATGCCATTAACTGAAATAGATAGATGAACAGATATCAAAATAGTATGAATCCAAGAGCAGAATTGTTGATTGAATCCAAAGGAGTGCAGAACTTTCAAAAGAAAATTCCAGTCCAAGGTGTCAAAAGCCTTTTTGATATCAAATTTCAAGGCAATATTGCCTCCAAACACCTTTTTGTTCAACATGTTTACTGCTTCTGAGGCAATACAAATGCATTCTGAGATATGCCTTCCTCTAATGAAACCTCTTTGCTCGGGGGAGATGATTTTTGGCATGATTCCAGCAAGCCTATCAGCCAAAACTTTTGTGATCACCTTAAACTGAAAATTTGCAAGAGCAATAGGCTTGAAATTCTCAATTCTGTCAGCACCAACAAACTTGGGGATGAGGACAACCCGGTTTGAATTCAAATTTGGAAGGATCCAGCCCTCTCTAAAGAATTGCACAACTGAGTTGTGGACATCATTCCCAACAATGTCCCAGAATGAATGATAAAAGCTTCCTCCAAAACCATCCGGGCCCGGGGCACTATTCCTGTCTAAATTGAAAACAGCATCCTTAACCTCCTCGAAAGTTGGAATATTAGTGAGAATCACATTATCTTGAGCTGAGACCAAGGAAGGGATGACTGTTTCAATAATGTCATTGTGCACACAAGAATTATCTGAAGCATATAGATTCTGATAGAAGCCTAGGACATGATCCTCAATTGCCCTTTGATTATCCAAGACAGAATTTCCAACTTTAAGAATGGACATTAGACTCGAAGCACTTCTAATTTTTGTTACCATGTGGAAAAAGGCAGAATTTCTATCACCATCAGCAAACCAGCTCAATCTAGCCTTTTCTCTCCAAAAGGATTCTTGAAAAGATAGAGCCAGATTCAATTCAGATTGGGCTGCTAGTTCTTGCGAGTGCAACTAATCAGAATAACCCTCAGCATCAATTTTTAATTGGATGGATTCTAAGTTAGCCATGGCCTCTTCAACCTTGCAATGAACATTACCAAATACCTGTTTATTCCAAACTTTCAGCTCTAATTTCAAACTCTTTAGCTTCTGAGACAAGACATACATTGGACAGCCCCAAAACTGCCTTTTCCAAACCTCAGCAACCAATCTTCTACAGTCTTTATGGTCAGTCCACATGCTGTGGAACTTGAAAGGAGCAGGCTTCAGTTTGGCACCTTTTTTCAAAATGAGTAGAAGGGGAAAGTGGTCTGAATGATTCCTTGGTAAAGTACAACAAGCTACATTGTCCCAGACTGAGAACCAATCATCATTACATAAAGCTCTATCCAACCTCAGTTATGTGTGATTTCCATGACCCCTCATGTTTGACCAAGTGAAAGAGGCTCCTTGAGTGGTGATGTGGGTAAGCTGACAGGAGTCTGACCAGGCTCTAAATTCTTCACAGGAAATTATAGATGGCAGCCTTCCACCCCTCTTTTCATGAGCACCAAGAATGGCATTAAAATCTCCTATGCAACACCGAGGACGTTGATAATTTTGTTGTAAAGTGGCTAACTCTAACCAGAGAGTCCTTCTGTCAATGTGGGAAGTTGATGCATACACTGCTGAGATGAACAGGTTTTGAGAATTCAGTGTCAAAGATAAAGAAATATGCTGTTGAGAGCTAGCCAATATAGAAGGAGTAATGTGATCAGCACACACACCCCACAGATTAGGGATAAGATGACCCCTATTATTAACAGCAAAAACCTTAAGATTTAGTCTCTTCCAAAGACTGTCAGGTAGACAATCTAAAGGAATTTTCGGTTCTGAAATAAAAACAAGATCTGGTTTGTGCTGTAAGCAAAATTTCACCAGAACTGATTTGGTTAAGGGATTGCCAATCCCTCTTGCATTCCAATAAAAGATTTTCATCAGAATTCCAAAGAGCCAGACTCTGTCTCATACTGAGACTTATACCTGGAGAACCTTTGAGCAAGCCTTCTCTCTCTCTTCTGTTTCTTCTTTTGGGACTTGGACTTCACTTCCACAAATGGTTCCTCTTGATTCCCACAGGGCATTTGAGATGAGGAAACATCCTCCACTTCCTCACTCCAAAGCCTCCCAACAATTCTAAGATCTTTGGCTACTGTATGATTAACATCAGCAGAAATATCTGGCTGTTGTGCTGAGACTGAGTTTGGGGCAAAATTGTCACTATCCAAGAGTTCCCTCAGAGAGGAGGTGTGCAGGCTTGAACCTGCAGTGTCTGTGATCAAATTAGCATCTGAATGAGGAGTCAAGGCAACATTACCTTGGGGAGAAACCCCAACAGAAACAGTCTTGGAAACTGTATTTGGCACAAAGGATGAATCAACATGACTGTCAGAAACTAGAGGTTCTGTTGGCACAACCTGCTGTGGACAATTGCCAAAGTGCAATGATTCATCAAAGACAGTATCCACTGATTTTGAGTCTTCTTCTTGTTGTTGCTGACTCATCCTCGAAGCCAGCCTATCATGATCACACATATTTGTTTGTTCCAATACATAAGGGACCTTCTCTGTCAACCAGAGATCATCATCCAAACCATTAACAACTGACTTACCTTTAATGTCTGCCATTTTTTCATTACCAGATGTATTTGCAATTTGTAATGGATCTTTACTCTTGTCGACATACTTTGAAGCCACAAAGTTTGCTGTCCTGTCTTTCTGATTCGAGGGCCGCTTTTGTTGATCCTTCCCTTGATGATCTTGCCTTTTCCGACAATTTGCTAGAGAATGGCCAATGACCTTGCAATCCGAACAAAAATATGGTAGAGACTCATATTCAATCCCTACAAGGAATGCAAAATCTTTCCTTTCAACCAAAAGTTTATCCCGTAGCTTATTGTTCAAATCTATATCAACAAGAATTCTGGCGTAGTGACCCAAACTTCTCTCTTTTGTAGGATCATCAATGAATAAAGGGGTACCAATTCCTCTTGCAATAGAGTACAAAATTTTTGGCCTCCAATATTCAAGAGGAAGACCAGTGATACGAATCCAAGTCTGCACATTTGTTTGCTTTACCATAAAAGGATTAAAATCCTTTGTCCAAGAAAATAGCCGCAACAATCCAGGCTTCAGATTCCAAGATCCAGCCACCAAAACCCTTCTCATGTCCTCCACAGAGGAAAAAGAGAACTCAAAAAAACCTCTACCAATTGGAGTTACCTTCCATTGATCAATAAGTCTCCAAAGATCCGATAGCTTGGCCCGCAAGTCATTAACCTTGACTGGTTGTTCTCCCTTGGACAGCAATATACGCCCGTGCAGATTGTTCTTGGATGATTCAATGCCCGCGATATACTCATCTTCTGGGATTGTGATGGCCAATTCATCTCCTTTGAGACATGGAGTCGGCAATTGGCTAAAAGGAATGTCGCAGGCATTGTTTAGCGCTTGAACGAAGGACTTTTTTTGTGGTGGTGGCAGGGTCTGAGAGGGAGGGTGAGAAGGAAGAGGAGGGGGGAAGAAGGAGGAAGCAATTCCGGGAACAAGCATTGCCATGGCTTTGCCTCCATGGCGGCACGTGAAAACCTAAGCTTTCATGCAAACCCTAGCAGACAGGGTTTTCTTCTCTCATATCAAGCTATCTTTTGATATTGTTCTAGTTAGTTGGAGATATGGTTAGTTAGTTGATAGTTAGTTGCTAGATCTATGGTTAGTTAGTTGCTAGATCATTAGCCTATATAAAGGCTTAATCTCTTTGTAATCAATTCAATCAATTCTATCAATTTCACATTCATACTTTCTATCAATTTCTTTTATCCTCCAATAGATGCCATATTTCCTAATATCATTCCCTCCTTCTTTGAGTGAATTCGACCTCGAATTGAAGTCTTCATCACCAAAATACACAATTTCTGAGTTCTGAGTTTTGTTCTTCATCTTCTACCTATCTTCTTTTCTTCTTTTAAACCAACAAACTATCAAAAAAAAAAAATTACACTTTGATTCTATTTGTGAAGGGAAAATTTCGTGGTTGTTGTTCTTGCTCAAAAAAAAATTGCAAGTGTGATTCTCCTCTTCAAAGTTTGAAAAAAAAAAGTGCACAAATTATAAGGAAAAAAAAAGTGTGCATGAAATCTTGGAGAAAAAAAAAAGAGAAGATAAGATAAGAGAAGAGAAAAGTCTATTTGAGCAATGTGTTCTTGAAAAAAAATATTTCCCTTCTTCCTTTGTTCTTATTTCCCATAGCTTTGCTTTTATAGCCTTTCATTTTATTCTCTTGTTTTTTGATAAGTTTTGTGATTTTTGTTACTTGATTTTTGGATTTTTGTGTGGATTGTGTTTGACTCCTCTAAGGCATAAAAGAGAACAATTGAGTGGAAAAAGGCAAGAGTGAAAATTACATCTTGTGTGGAAAAAGCCAATTGAGTGAAATACATTTGTGTGCACAAGTGAGGGAGTGTAGTGAGGAATTTTATAATTTCTTGTTATCTTTTGATATTGTGTGTTCAAGTGATGGCAGCCCATGAAGATAGTCCATCATTTTCTCCAAGGTCTTCAACTCTTTATGCTAGAATGACTACTCAAATACAAAACCTTCAAAGGCAAATGGAGCAAACGAGTGCAAATTATGATAGACAACTTGCCATCCTTCAAAACCGAGAAGATAGAATTGAAAGGGTCAAGATCCAAGTTCCTACCTTTCATGGGAAGAATGATCCCGAAGTCTATTTGGAATGGGATATGAAGATAGAGCAAGTGTTCAATTGCAATAATTACAATGAGAAAAAGAAAATGAAGTTAGCATCTCTTCAATTTAAGGACTATGCACTTGTTTGGTGGGATCAATTTCAAAAAGAGAGAAGACGATGTGGGGCGGAGCCTATAGAGACTTGGGTTGAGATGAGAAAAATAATGAGGAGAAGATATGCTCCATACCATTGCCATAGAGTTCTTCACAACAAATTAACGAATGAGGGCAACACTTCAACCTCTAAGGAGGCCGTGGCAAGTGCTCATGGAAAGAAACCTATGGAAGTCTCTCCTAATTTGAGAGAAAATGAAAAAAAGAGTGAAAAAAAAATTGAAAAGAAGAGTGATGAAAATGTGGAAAAGAATCAAGAAAAAAAATGTGAAAAAATGAGAGTATGGAAAAGAGTGAGAGACAAGAAAAAGATGAGAGCAAAACAAAAAGTGAGGAGGAAAAAGTAAATGCATGTTTTGATGTTTTTCCTAACTCTTTGCCTACTTGTGTTGATTCTCTTTTGAAGGAAATCGAAGATGTTCCTCCAATGGAAGCTTGCAAGACAACCGATGTAATTGAAGAGCTAATCCAAAGGGAAGTACCCCATGGTTTGGGAACTTGCATGGTTTCCCAAAAGCATGGATATCTTAACAAAAAATTCGGTAATATGCTTGGTAAATTGCAAGGGTCTTGTTACTCTTCTACATTTGATAGGAATGAAAACCTTCTTGATGAATTGCATGACTCTTATCATCTTCCTAAGATTGATTTGAGAATTATGAATCAAGACTTGAATGAATTCCTTGATAAATGTGTTGTTGTGCTTTCTAATGTTCATTTGAGTTATCACAACAATTTTGAGGAATGTGTTGGATTACTTAGAGATAGTATGTTTGCTAACTTGCTCACATACTCTTTTGATCAAAATAAAGTTAGCATTTTGAGGTTTGTTATGAGCTCTAAAGATTTGCATGTGACAATAATTGATGGGTTAACTACTATTCCCCTTCTTACTCTGCCCATTATTGCAAATTCTTTTAAGCTTTCATATGATGATTCTAATGTGTTTGAGAAGATTGTCTTGTTTCTGATGACAACCAATTGGTGAGGTTGCCTTTGATGATCTTTTTGGTTGAATTTTAACAATTAATTTGCGGAACAATTTTTGAGATTAAAATAAAGGGAAGAAAAGAAACAAATGGATGGAGAATAGAGATGGTGATGGCGCCACAAACTAGAGAGTTTGATAAGCCAAGTGAGGTTCGCCACAAGAATCGTGGATTATTGATAAGAACAAGATGGCTCAACCAAGAACCTAGGAGAACAAAATTCTCACAAATGGATTTCAATCCAAAATAATATCCAAATTGTCATTCATGTGTTGGGGGGGCGTCTTACATATAGAGGAATGGCCTAAGATCAATCCTCTCATAATCAATACAATTTAATGCAATAGATTTCCTCCCTAATTATGTGGTGATTACACTTGTTTCTCATATTAAAAGTGTAATTGAACGCGCTGTCGTCACGCGCCAAAAAGAACGAGCGATTTACAAAATAATGTAGATAGGGAAGCGACAACTCGGATGTCGTCTCACAAGGACTCTTGGGTTGTTGTTAACAGAAAAAGTTAGATTTTGGGGGGTTTTGGGTATGAAATAAAATAAAGAAACAAAACAAAAATAGAGTAAGAAAACAGAGCAGTTTAAGAGATTAACAAATAACTAAAGCGATTAACCTACTGTTCTCGGTTTCCCAACTATCATCGGTTCATGCAAATTCCAAGCCCTAAGCAGATTCTAATCCCCTCCCGGTTGTAGCAACAATTAACAAACGAAAACGCTACTGCGGATATATGTTCCTATTCCCGAAATAACAAACGGGGTGAAGCCCTCATGAACTAAACGAACATGAACGAACACACGCGAAATAACAAACGCGATTAAGTATAGGAACATAACATCACCGAAATGAATCAACACAACACTATACACTCCTGAAATAACAAACAGAAACATATAGCATGGCATTGAAAAGGGAAAAGCATACAAAACAGGAATTACATAACCTCAAGTGTAAATGGGAACCAATTACAGTAGACTAATCCTAGGAGACTAGCTCTCCATTACAAAAGGAAGACAAAACATAAAAGAATAGAAAATAAACTACTACTACTAACTCTGACTAACTAACTCAGTTCTGCCTTCAAACAGGCTTATATACAACTTCTGGAATCCGCGGACTCGCAAGGCGAACACTGTCTCGCGAGGCGAATAATGCGAACAGCCTTCAGCGTTAGATATTCTCGCGAGGCGAAGCACGGCTCGCGTGGCGAGGAATGGAAAAGTCATGGCTTCTGGTCTTCACTCTCGCGAGGCGAGTCATCTATTCGCGGGGCGACACAGAAAAGATTGCATATTTTCTGGCACAGTCACCTTCAGGTTCGCGAGGCGAATGCCTTCTCGCGGGGCGAAAGCTCCAGATTTATTTCTTTTTATTAACCTGAAACAGAAAATAGCATAAGTGCTTTATTTAACTCTAAATCAACTAAATTAACCTAAAAATACTTTACAGACTCAAAATGCTGCTTAAAGACAATCAAGTCTAATTTGGACGAAAACGATATAAAATTTGCACAAAGCCAAGGTTTTTCTAGTTATAAAACTAGGCTAGCCAGCGGCTGATCAAAATACCCCAAACTTAAACTTTTCTTGTCCCCAAGCAAACTAAAACTCAAAAACTTAAAAAGACTCAAGACATGGCAAGATTAAGGATTCAATCAACTTTGCACAAATTTCAAGCAATTCATCAAAACAGTTTTTCTTCAATGTTCCCCCTTTTCAAACAAAGTAATCCCCACAATCATTCATTCTAAACAATTGAGAATTTCATCATTCAAACAATCATTAATCTAAGCAGGGGATCCAAGTTACACACAAGAGGGAGATCACCAAATTCAAACAACTGCCTTCCTCACAAGGGCATTTAGTGTTCACTCAATCGCTCAGTTTGTGTCAGGCTATCAACATTGCACTCAATTTCACTTTTCAAGAACACTTCCCATAAATTTGATTTTCATCTCAAAATGATTCCCACAGAAAACATGCATGCAACATCAAAAGGTCTTTTATGGGTTGTAATGGGGCCTGACTAAGGGTAGGATATACAAAGGTACTGGGCTGAAGTCCCTAGGAACTAAGAGAGCATGAAACTTTTTTACACTTTTAAATTTCCACTCAAGTTCCTTTTTCCATTTTTCTTTATGCTCTGGGTGACTACAGCCATTTCTTCTAATACTTTTATTTTCATCATTTTTACAGTTTTCTTTTTTTTTTTTTCTTTTTTTTTTCTATTTTTCTTCTTTCTATTTTTTTTCTTTTTTCTTTCTTGGCCCTTGGCTCCAACCTTTTTATTATATTTTTTTTCTTTTTCTCAATCCAGAATGACATGTCACACCCTTGTAGCCACCCCAAACTTTAGTTTCTTGCAACCATTCTCTTGCTAAGATTCCATGCTCTCCTAATCCTAAGATCGGGTTAACATGGTTTTTCAGATTTTAGGCTCATAACATAAGGTCATCAAGACTTAACAGGCTAATTAGGCTCAATGGGGCTAACTAGGGAACATGCATTTAGGAATTTGTTATTTTTAGGCTAAGTAGTTATTTACAAAGAAAATGCCTAAATCATCTGAAGCAAACACATAAACATGCAAACCATAAAGAGATTCAAGCAAATTCGGGAAAGTGCAACTTGAAAGCGATTCACACAGTCAAAAACATGTTGGAGGCTCAAAACCTCACCTGGACATTCATGCAAATTGTTTGATCGAGATTCTATCCCTAGTGTGTGCTTCCCTTCACCCCAAACTTATCATAAATCATGCCATCACAACAAAATATCTCAAAGTTCAGTTTTCAATCACATGGGGATCAAATTTTCAATTTTCAAGTCCTAGGGGGAAAACAGTCAACACAAATAACATGCAATCAATCTATGCAAATTCAATCAAATCCAGGAAACTCGCCAACACAAGACTCAACACAACTCCTGAGCTTCTCAAATTATTCAGGAGCTTTATTGAAAACAAAACAGAAATAAAGCAAGGAAAAGAAAATTAAAAAGAGCAAGGTTCAGAAAAACTCATTGGGGTGGTCCACCAGGATCCCACTGTCTGTGATAACTAGGCCACGGAATGCTCAAATTGCAATATGATCCTCCCGGATCCCATGGCATGCAGCATAAAGATGAGAGCGGACACTTGATAATCTTGGTAACTCCGTCAAGTGCGGCGGACTTCTCACTCCCCTTCGGGTCACAGTTGACCTCTTTCTCAACTTTGTCCATAAAGTCCTCCTAGTAAAATTGGGGTTCAACCTCTTGAACTGGCCATGGTGCAAAATCCAGAGGTTTGAACTCCATCACTGGTTGTTCCACAGTGGGAGGTGGCAAATAGGTAGTTGGGGTTACTGGTGCTGCTTCAACTTCTGCACGTTCTTCATTCACTGTACTATCAAATTCATCACCTGCTAAACCTGCAGAAATTTCAGCACACACCACACAAAGGTTAGTGTTAGTAGAGTCAATACATATATCACAATAAACTGAATCAGTAAAAGTCTGAATGTCTGGAAATTCAGCACACAGCTCATCCACCCATTACTCTCAACACATGCATATGAATTAGTTGAATCATCTACTTCCAAAGGTTCTTCATTATCCTCAGGCACGGTGAAGCAGATGTCCTCCTGATCCTTAATTTCTATGTTTCCCGGCTGAACATGGCCCTCATCCTCATATGTCTCCTGTTCCATATGGATGTTTTGCTCTTCATACCTTCCAAAACATGCTATGCACAAAGCAAATTCATTACAATCAGGACATGCAGTATAATAGATAGAATCAGGGGATTCAACACACAGTTCATCAACAGAAACATTATCAAAATTATCATCAGAAGTATCTTCAAGAATAACTTGTGACTCTGTATGTTCTTCAAGGGGCTGTGGAGTTAGCAGTGCAGCCGAGTTGGCGACTATTTGATCAATTAGAATGGACAACTTCTGAGATTCAGCTTCTCCCCTCTGATGTCTTTCAAGACTTTGTTCTGCCATTCGTTGATTTTCCTCTATCATCCGTTGAAGACTTGCTTGGAATTCTGTCATTTGTTGTTGCATCAGAGAAGCTATCTCCTCCAAGATGCTGCGTTCTCCTCCATATTGGCTATGATGCAGGGGTGCCAGTGGTGACATTAGTTGTTGGTCCTCATACCAAGGGTTTAGATGGGTTCCCCAGCTCAATAGGAAGACTCTCTTCAAATCAACCCAGCTGAAGATGGAATTCGGCTCAAGATTATACAACCACTCCTTTGCAGTGCCTTCAAGTGAGAGATGGAAAGCTCCCATCTGGATGTGATCTTCTGTTATTCCTTCAGGTCTCAGCATTATAGAACAAACAGCCTGGAATTCCTTCAGATGCTCGTGGGGATTTTCACCTGCAAGACCACTAAACCTTGGCAACCAGTGCATTAAACCAGCAAAATCAGGATAATATATGCATGGTGGTGGCTCATAGTAAACATTAGGCATGTACCCACACATGTAATTCTCCATGGAAAGCACTAAGATTCACAACCAGACAATGCAGACAAAACTAATTTGGCAAGGAATTTTTTTTTTAAAATTTAATTTCTGTTAATAACAACAAGAGTCCCCGGCAACGGCGCCAATTTTTGAACGTGCTGTCGCCACGCGCCAAAAAGAACGAGCGATTTACAAAATAATGTAGATAGGGAAGCGACAACTCGGATGTCGTCTCACAAGGACTCTTGGGTTGTTGTTAACAGAAAAAGTTAGATTTTGGGGGGTTTTGGGTATGAAATAAAATAAAGAAACAAAACAAAAACAGAGTAAGAAAACAGAGCAGTTTAAGAGATTAACAAATAACTAAAGCGATTAGCCTATTGTTCTCGGTTTCCCAACTATCATCGGTTCATGCAAATTCCAAGCCCTAAGCAGATTCTAATCTCCTCCCGGTTGTAGCAACAATTAACAAACGAAAACGCTACTACGGATATATGTTCCTATTCCTGAAATAACAAACGGGGTGAAGCCCTCATGAACTAAACGAACATGAACGAACACACGCGAAATAACAAACGCGATTAAGTATAGGAACATAACATCACCGAAATGAATCATCACAACACTATACACTCCTGAAATAACAAACAGAAACATATAGCATGGCATTGAAAAGGGAAAAGCATACAAAACAGGAATTACATAACCTCAACTGTAAATGGGAACCAATTACAGTAGACTAATCCTAGGAGACTAGCTCTCCATTACAAAAGGAAGACAAAACATAAAAGAAGAGAAAATAAACTACTACTACTAACTCTGACTAACTAACTCAGTTCTGCCTTCAAACAGGCTTATATACAACTTCTGGAAACCGCGGACTCGCGAGGCGAACACTGTCTCGCGAGGTGAATAATGCGAACATTCTTCAGCGTTAGATATTCTCGCGAGGCGAAGCACGGCTCGCGTGGCGAGGAATGGAAAAGTCATGGCTTCTGGTCTTCACTCTCGCGAGGCGAGTCATCTATTCGCGGGGCGACACAGAAAGGATTGCATATTTTCTGGCACAGTCACCTTCAGGTTCGCGAGGCGAATGCCTTCTCGCGGGGCGAAAGCTCCAGATTTATTTCTTTTTATTAACCTGAAACAGAAAATAGCAAAAGTGCTTTATTTAACTCTAAATCAACTAAATTAACATAAAAATACTTTACAGACTCAAAATGCTGCTTAAAGACAATCAAGTCTAATTTGGGCGAAAACGATATAAAATTAGCACAAAGCCAAGGTTTTTCTAGTTATAAAACTAGGCTAGCCAGCGTCTGATCAGTAATCCCCCACAATTTATTCAAAATACCAACATACTAATTTAGGAGTTCTTATAGCATGCAAGCTAAAGATTCCTCCCACTAAGACACATACAAATTCGTTTTCTTACATGGGTTACAAGTAGGCTGCCCCAAAAACATCACTTAGTAATTGGGCTCACTCATAAAACCCACTTACACTTATTTAATTAAAATAAACAACTAAAATTAGACTCCTTCATGTTGCACGCCCCTCTTGTCATGGATCCTTTAGTTGGATAATGTAAGTTAATAATTTGGGCTCCATTCCACCCAATCTTGCATTTGGGCTTGCTTCCATGATGAGAACCATAGTTTGATTTAACACTTGTTGGGCTTTCTTAGTTGTAATATTTGTCATTGGCCCACCAAGTCCATGGCTAGCTTCTTGAACCATACTCCAAATTGGGCTCATATCATCCCCTCCTTCTTTGAGTGAATTCGACCTCGAATTGAAGTCTTCATCACCAAAATTAGTCATTTTGGGTGCATCCAGAGTGTTCTTCACAATGACATTGCCATAGGGTGCTTCCTTTGGGATGAAATTACCAAATTTCTGCAAAAAAGTTACAACACCACTAGACAAAGAAATATCCTTAGAAGCATTAGCAATTAAATAAAAATTGTTGCAATAAAAAATGAATTGGGGTTGCCTTGAAATCAAAGCCTCCTTCTCTTCACTTTTTGTTGCCAAACAACTCTCTTTCTTTTCACTAATTTTCACAATATTTTCCTCATTATTTTTCCCTTGATCACTCTTTTTTCAATTGTTTTCTCACCTTTTTCTTCAATCTTTTTCTCACTCTTTTTCAATCCATTTTCACTCTCCTTTTCTTTCTTTTTCTCACTTTCCTTTTCTTTTCTCTCTTGCTCTCTTTTTTTTATCATTCTTATTTGATCCTCACTAACTTGCTTTGAAGATAAAGGAGAAAGAATGACCTTTCGGTCTTGATGCATGAAGGTGAACTTATTTGAGAACCCATCATGGATGGCCTTTTTGTCATATTGCCAAGGCCTTCCCAACAACATATGGCTTGCCTGCATAGGCACCACATCACAAAGTACACAATCTTCATACTTTCCAATTGAGAATGGGACCTCTACTTGTTTGTTCACCACCGTTTCCCCAACCTCACTTAGCCATTGAAGCCTATATGGCCTTGGATGTGCCTTAGTAACAAGATTCAATTTGGACACCAATCTAGTGCTTACAACATTGGCACAACTCCCACCATCAATGATTAGAGAACATACCTTTCCTTGAATTAGACATCTAGAATGAAAGATATTCTCCCTTTGTCTTGCTTCATGATCCTTCACTTGACTTCCCAAAAGCCTTCTTACCATGAATAAGTCTCCCTCCGGAATTGCTTCTCCTTTTTCACTATCCTCCTCACTTGAAGCTTCGCTTTGTGAGACCACTTCACCATTTCTTGCCACCGTTGTCCTCTTTGTTGGGCATTGGGATGCAATATGCCCATAGCCTAAGCATTTGAAACACTTCACATCACGTCTCCTAGAACTTGTTTCCATTGGCTTCTTTCCTTGAGGGGTGCTCACGGCCTCTTTAGAAAATGGTGCACCCTCCTTCTTTGAATCTTCCTTCCAATTTGAGGATGGAAATTTGGAAGATGAAGAAGAAGAATATTTGAACTTCCTCCTCTTAATTTGTTTCTCCACCTTAATCGCTTGTTGAACCAAATCTTCAAGCTCCACATAATTTTGCAACTCCACTATGTCTTGAATATCTTGATTCAAACCATGTAAGAACCTTGCCATGGTAGCTTTCCTATCTTCTTTAAAATTTGACCTAAGTAAGGCCAACTCCATCTCCTTGAAATATTCGTCAACGCTTTTGGTCCCTTGGGTAAGCCTTTGTAACTTGTTGTGAATGTCCCTTTGATAATGATTTGGGACATATCTCTCCCTCATGACAAATTTCATCTCCTCCCAAGTGTCTATGAGCTCTCTTCCATGTCTTCTCCTTTCTTTTTGTAATTGGTCCCACCACACAAGGGCATATTCCTTGAACTCGAGGGCGTCTACTTTCACTTTCTTGCTTTCATTGTATGAATTACAATCAAAGACTTGTTCTATTTTTAGCTCCCACTCCAAGTAAGCCTCCGGATCATTCTTCCCAATAAAGGGAGGAACTTTTATTTTGACCCCTTCAAGTCCTCTTTCACGTCTCTCTCCTCTATGTCGTCCTCCTCTAGGCCTTACTCTTTCACTATCATAGTCACTTGAATCGTCACGGTGTAGGTGAGCAAGTTGTCGATCATAATTGGCTTGCATTTGCTCCAATTGCCTTTGAAGAGCTTGGACTTGATTGGTCATCCTAGTTTGAAGAGTGGCTGACCTTGGAGATAATGGTGGACTATCTTCATGGGCTGCCATCATTTGGACACAATATCAAAAGATAACAAGAAATTATAAAATTCCTCACTACACTCCCTCACTTGTGCACACAAATGTATTTCACTCAATTGGCTTTTTCCACACAAGATGTAATTTTCACTCTTGCCTTTTTCCACTCAATTGTTCTCTTTTAGGTCTTAGAGGAGTCAACCACGTTCCACACAAAAATCCAAAAATCAAGGGACAAAAATCACAAAACTTATCAAAACAAGGAAAAAAAAAAGAAAGGCTAGAAAGGGAAAAAAAAAACCTTGAGAATGATGAAACAAGAAAGAAGGGAATTTTTTTTTTTGAACACTAATTGCCCAAATAGAACTTTGTCTCTTCTCTTTTTCTCACTATTTCATGCGCTACTTCACTATATATTTTTTTTTTTGAAAATTGCGCTTTTTTTTTTGAACTTTAAGGAGAAGAGAAATACTAATTGCAACTTGAAGCTTTGGGGCAGAAACAAAAAAAAAAAAACAAAAATTCCCATCAACAAGATCAAAGTGTTAATTTTTTTTTTGTTTTTATTTTTGGGTTTAAAAGAAGAAAAGAAGAAAGGTAGAAGAAGAAGAACAAAACTCAAAAAATTCAACCAAAGCCTAAGCTTTGATACCACTTGATGACAACCAATTGGTGAGGTTGCCTTTGATGATCTTTTTGGTTGAATTTTAACAATTAACTTGCGGAACAATTTTTGAGATTAAAATAAAGGGAAGAAAAGAAACAAATGGATGGAGAATAGAGATGGTGATGGCGCCACAAACTAGAGAGTTTGATAAGTCAAGTGAGGTTCGCCACAAGAATCGTGGATTCTTGATAAGAACAAGATGGTTCAACCAAGAACCTAGGAGAAAAAATTTCTCACAAATGGATTTCAATCCAAAATAATATCTAAATTGTCATTCATGTGTTGGGGGGCGTCTTACATATAGAGGAATGGCCTAAGATCAATCCTCTCATAATCAATACAATTTAATGCAACAGATTTCCTCCCTAATTATGTGGTGATTACACTTGTTTCTCATATTAAAAGTGTAATCCCCCATAATTTATTCAAAATACCAACATACTAATTTAGGAGTTCTTATAGCATGCAAGCTAAAGATTCCTCCCACTAAGACACATACAAATTCGTTTTCTAACATGGGTTACAAGTGGGCTGCCCCCAAAACATCACTTATTAATTTGGCTCACTCATAAAACCCATTTACACTTATTTAATTAAAATAAAAAACTAAAATTAGACTCCTTCATGTTGCACGCCCCTCTTGTCATGGATCCTTTAGTTGGATAATGTAAGTTAATAATTTGGGCTTCATTCCACCCAATCTTGCATTTGGGCTTGCTTCCATGATGAGAACCATAGTTTGATTTAACACTTGTTGGGCTTTCTTGGTTGTAATATTTGTCATTGGCCCACCAAGTCCTTGGCTAGCTTCTTGAACCATACTGCAAATTGGGCTCATATCAGTTTCAAAAAGAACCATCCCTTGTTTGTGATAAGGAGAATGTCCTTGAGGTTCAACTTTCTTGGGAGCCTTTAAAAAGAGAAAGTATATTTTCTTGTATGACCATGTTCAAGCCAAGAAAGGTAAACTTGAAAGTAGATTTTCTCAAGAGGTATAATTTTCTGTTTACCCTTGTGATTCATTACCTTGGCTATGAATGTGTTGAGGTGTTGATTGTACAATATGGAAATGTGTTAAACCTATTTGCTACATTTTATGGTTTCTATCAATTTCCATTTGATCCCGGAGGTTGGGTGTGTGTACATAAAAAGAATAAATGGTTTCCCAAAAAAAGGAAATCAAAGATCCACCCTAGAAGAGCCATTGCAAGTTGTAGAGAAAATAAATAAAAATGTCTTTGATATTGACTTATCTTCAATATGGCATCTATGTCTTTCATTTGAAGTAGGGATTGAAGTCATAAATTCGAGGACGAATTTTCTTAAAGAAGGAGGGTATGATATGTGCCAAGGGGGGCAAGTCAACTTTTCAACAAGAATGATATGAGCCAAATGAAGACCATGGATCAAGAAGAAATTCAAGGACTTTGATGAAAATCTTATTTTCATTAGTGGTGAATCAGCTGACTTATCTTGGCTGTATCTTGAGCTGTGGGACTCCGATTGATGCATTCTTTGGCGGGTTGGAAAGATTAGGAAATTTCCTACAAATCATATCTCAGGAAGAATGACCTTTCGGTCTTGATGCATGAAGGTGAACTTATTTGAGAAGCCATCATGGATGGCCTTTTGTCATATTGCCAAGGCCTTCCCAACAACATATGGCTTGCCTCCATAGGCACCACATCACAAAGTACACAATCTTCATACTTTCCAATTGAGAATGGGACCTCTACTTGTTTGTTCACCACCGTTTCCCAAACCTCACTTAGCCATTGAAGCCTATATGGCCTTGGATGTGCCTTAGTAACAAGATTCAATTTGGACACCAATCTAGTGCTTACAACATTGGCACAACTCCCACCATCAATGATTAGAGAACATACCTTTACTTGAATTAGACATCTAGAATGAAAGATATTCTCCCTTTGTCTTGCTTCATGATCCTTCACTTGACTTCCCAAAAGCCTTCGTGCCATGAATAAGTCTCCCTCCGAATTGCTTCTCCTTTTTCACTCTCCTCCTCACTTGAAGCTTCGCTTTGTGAGACCACTTCACCATTTCTTGCCACCATTGTCCTCTTTGTTGGGCATTGGGATACAATATGCCCATGGCCTAAGCATTTGAAACACTTCACATCACGGCTCCTAGAACTTGTTTCCATTGGCTTCTTTCCTTGAGGGGTGCTCACGGCCTCTTTAGAAAATGGTGCACCCTCCTTCTTTGAATCTTCCTTCCAATTTGAGGATGGAAATTTGGAAGATGAAGAAGAAGAATATTTGAACTTCCTCCTCTTAATTTGTTGCTCCACCTTAATCGCTTGTTGAACCAAATCTTCAAGCTCCACATAATTTTGCAACTCCACTATGTCTTGAATATCTTGATTCAAACCATGTAAGAACCTTGCCATGGTAGCTTTCCTAACTTCTTTAAAATTTGACCTAAGTAAGGCCAACTCCATCTCCTTGAAATATTCGTCAACGCTTTTGGTCCCTTGGGTAAGCCTTTGTAACTTGTTGTGAATGTCCCTTTGATAATGATTTGGGACATATCTCTCCCTCATGACAAATTTCATCTCCTCCCAAGTGTCTATGGGCTCTCTTCCATGTCTTCTCCTTTCTTTTTGTAATTGGTCCCACCACACAAGGGCATATTCCTTTAACTCGAGGGCGGCTACTTTCACCTTCTTGCTTTCATTGTATGAAATACAATCAAAGACTTGTTCTATTTTTAGCTCCCACTCCAAGTAAGCCTTCGGATCATTCTTCCCAATAAAGGGAGGAACCTTGATTTTGACCCCTTCAAGTCCTCTATCACGCCTCTCTCCCCTATGTCCTCCTCCTCTATGTCGTCCTCCTCTAGGCCTTACTCTTTCACTATCATAGTCACTTGAATCTTCACGGTGTAGGTGAGCAAGTTGTCGATCATAAGTGGCTTGCATTTGCTCCAACTGCCTTTGAAGAGCTTGGACTTGATTGGTCATCCTAGCTTGAAGAGTGACTGACCTTGGAGATAATGATAATGGTGGACTATCTTCATGGGCTGCCATCATTTGGACACAATATCAAAAGATAACAAGAAATTATAAAATTCCTCACTACACTCCCTCACTTGTGCACACAATGTATTTCACTCAATTGGCTTTTTCCACACAAGATGTAATTTTCACTCTTTCCTTTTTCCACTCAATTGTTCTCTTTTAGGTCTTAGAGGAGTCAACCACATTCCTCCCAAAAATCGAAAAATCAAGTAATAAAAATCACAAAAACTTATCAAAACAAGGAAACAAAAAAAAAAAAGGCTAGAAGGAAAAGCCTTGAGAATAATGAAACAAGAAAGAAAGGAGAGTTTTTTTTTTTTGAACACCAATTGCCCAAATAGAACGTCTCTTCTCTTTTTCTCACTATTTCATGCGCTACTTCACTATATTTTTTTTTTTGAAATTTGCGCAATTTTTTTTTTTTGAACTTTAATGAGAAGAGAAATACTAATTTCAAACTTGAAGCTTTGGGGCAGAAACACAACAAAAACGAAAATTCCCTTCAACAAGATCAAAGTGTTAATTTTTTTTGTTTTTGTTTTTGGGTTTAAAAGAAGAAAAGAAGAGAGGTAGAAGAAGATGAAGAGCAAACTCAGAAAATTCAACCAAAGCCTAAGCTTTGATACACTTGATGACAACCAAATGGTGAGGTTGCCTTTGATGATATTTTTTAGTTGAATTTTAACAATTAATTTGCGGAACAATTTTGAGATTAAAATAAAGGGAAGAAAAGAAACAAATGGATGGAGAATAGAGATGGTATGGAGGCGCCACAAACAAAGTTGTTTGATAAGCCTATGAAGTTCGCCACAAGAATCGTGGATTCTTGATAAGAACAAGATGGCACAACCAAGAACCTAGGAGAACAAAATTCTCACAAAAGGATTTCAATCCAAAATAATATCCAAATTGTCATTCATGTGTTGGGGGGGCGTCTTACATATAGAGGAATGGCCTAAGATCAATCCTCCCATAATCAATACAATTTAATGCTCAAAGATTCCCCCCCTGATTATGTGGGATCACACTTGTTTCTCCAATTAAAAGTGTCATCCTCTCATAATCCATACAATTTAATGCAACATATTTCCTCCCTAATTATGTGGTGATTAGACTTGTTTCTCATATTAAAAGTGTAATCCCCCATAATTTATTCAAAAAACCAACATACTAATTTAGGAGTTCTTATATCATGCAAGCTAAAGATTCCTCCCACTAAGAAACATACAATTTCGTTTTCTAACATGGGTTACAAGTGGGCTGCCCCAAAAACATCACTTAGTAATTTGGCTCACTCATAAAACCCATTTACACTTATTTAATTAAAATAAACAACTAAAATTAGACTCCTTCATGTTGGACGCCCCTCTTGTCATGGATCCTTTAGTTGGATAATGTAAGTTAATAATTTGGGCTTCATTCCACCCACTCTTGCATTTGGGCTTGCTTCCATGATGAGAACCATAGTTTGATTTAACACTTGTTGGGCTTTCTTGGTTGTAATATTTGTCATTGGCCCACCAAGTCCTTGGCTAGCTTCTGGAACCATACTGCAAATTGGGCTCATATCAGTTTCAAAAAGAACCATCCCTTGTTTGTGATAAGGAGAATGTCCTTGAGGTTCAACTTTCTTGGGAGCCTTTAAAAAGAGAAAGTATATTTTCTTGTATGACCATGTTCAAGCCAAGAAAGGTAAACTTGAAAGTAGATTTTCTCAAGAGGTATAATTTTCTGTTTACCCTTGTGATTCGTTACCTTGGCTATGAATATGTTGAGGTGTTGATTGTACAATATGGAAATGTGTTAAACCTATTTGCTACATTTTATGGTTTCTATCAATTTCCATTTGATCCCGGAGGTTGGGTGTGTGTACATAAAAAGAATAAATGGTTTCCCAAAAAAAGGAAATCAAAGATCCACCCTAGAAGAGCCATTGCAAGTTGTAAAGAAAATAAATAAAAATGTCTTTGATATTGACTTATCTTCAATATGGCATCTATGTCTTTCATTTGAAGTAGGGATTGAAGTCATAAATTCGAGGACGAATTTTCTTAAAGAAGGAGGGTATGATATGTGCCAAGGGGGGCAAGTCAACTTTTCAACAAGAATGATATGAGCCAAATGAAGACCATGGATCAAGAAGAAATTCAAGGACTTTGATGAAAATCTTATTTTCATTAGTGGTGAATCAGCTGACTTATTTTGGCTGTATCTTGAGCTGTGGGACTCCGATTGATGCATTCTTTGGCGGGTTGGAAAGATTAGGAAATTTCCTACAAATCATATCTCAGGCCTCGTGACCAAATTCGGCTTCTTTCATGATTAAAATAATGGTGGAAGTTATGGACGAATTTTACACGAGTTTATTAGACTATTTATGTTTTGTTAATTATGTGGGAGTTACACTTTTTGATGACAACCAAATGGTGAGGTTGCCTTTGATGATCTTTTTTGGTTGAATTTTAACAATTGATTTGCGGAACAATTTTGAGATTAAAATAAAGGGAAGAAAAGAAACAAATGGATGGAGA
Source organism: Sophora flavescens (assembly GCA_030762895.1). Lineage (NCBI taxonomy): Eukaryota > Viridiplantae > Streptophyta > Magnoliopsida > Fabales > Fabaceae > Sophora > Sophora flavescens. The sequence continues at coordinate 84,638 of JAUPTC010000042.1, read as the reverse complement.
ATAGAGATGGTATGGAGGCGCCACAAACAAGGTTGTTTGATAAGCCTATGAAGTTCGCCACAAGAATCGTGGATTCTTGATAAGAACAAGATGGCTCAACCAAGAACCTAGGATAAAAAATTCTCACAAAAGGATTTCAATCCAAAATAATATCCAAATTGTCAGTCATGTGTTGGGGTGGCGTCTTACATATAGAGGAATGGCCTAAGATCAATCCTCCCATAATCAATACAATTTAATGCCCAAAGATTCCCTCCCTGATTATGTGGGATCACACTTGTTTCTCAAATTAAAAGTGTAATCCTCTCATAATCAATACAATTTAATGCAACAGATTTCCTCCCTAACTATGTGGTGATTACACTTGTTTCTCATATTAAAAGTGTAATCCCCCATAATTTATTCAAAATACCAACACACTAATTTAGGAGTTCTTATAGCACGCAAGCTAAAGATTCCTCCCACTAAGACACATACAAATTCATTTTCTAACATGGGTTACAAGTGGGCTGCCCCAAAAACATCACTTAGTAATTGGGCTCACTCATAAAACCCATTTACACTTATTAAATTAAAATAAACAACTAAAATTAGACTCCTTCATGTTGCACGCCCATCTTGTCATGGATCTTTTAGTTGGATAATGTAAGTTAATAATTTGGGCTTCATTCCACCCAATCTTGCATTTGGGCTTGCTTCCATGATGAGAACCATAGTTTGATTTAACACTTGTTGGGCTTTCTTGGTTGTAATATTTGTCATTGGCCCACCAAGTCCTTGGCTAGCTTCTTGAACCATACTCCAAATTGGGCTCATATCATCCCCTCCTTCTTTGAGTGAATTCGACCTCGAATTGAAGTCTCCATCACCAAAATTAGTCATTTTGGGTGCATCCAGAGTGTTCTTCACAATGACATTGCCATAGGGTGCTTCCTTTGGAATGAAATTACCAAATTTCTGCAAAAAAGTTACAACACCACTAGACAAAGAAAGATCCTTAGAAGCATTAGCAATTAAATAAAAATTGTTGCAATAAAAAATGAATTGGGGTTGCCATGAAATCAAAGCCTCCTTCTCTTCAATTTTTGTCGCCAAACAACTCTCTTTCTTTTCACTAATTTTCACAATATTTTCCTCATTATTTTTCTCTTGATCACTCTTTTTTTCAATTGTTTTCTCACCTTTTTCTTCAATATTTTTCTCACTCTCTTTTTCAATCCTTTTTTCACTCTCCTTTTCTTTCTTTTTCTCACTCTCCTTTTCTTTTCTTTCTTGCTCTCTTTTTTCTCTCATTCTTATTTGATCCTCACTAACTTGCTTTGGAGATAAAGGAGAAAGAATGACCTTTCGGTCTTGATGCATGAAGGTGAACTTATTTGAGAACCCATCATGGATGGCCTTTTGTCATATTGCCAAGGCCTTCCCAACAACATATGGCTTGCCTCCATAGGCACCACATCACAAAGTACACAATCTTCATACTTTCCAATTGAGAATGGGACCTCTACTTGTTTGTTCACCACCGTTTCCCCAACCTCACTTAGCCATTGAAGCCTATATGGCCTTGGATGTGCCTTAGTAACAAGATTCAATTTGGACACCAATCTAGTGCTTACAACATTGGCACAACTCCCACCATCAATGATTAGAGAACATACCTTTACTTGAATTAGACATCTAGAATGAAAGATATTCTCCCTTTGTCTTGCTTCATGATCCTTCACTTGACTTCCCAAAAGCCTTCTTGCCATGAATAAGTCTCCCTCCGGAATTGCTTCTCCTTTTTCACTCTCCTCCTCACATGAAGCTTCGCTTTGTGAGACCACTTCACCATTTCTTGCCACCATTGTCCTCTTTGTTGGGCATTGGGATACAATATGCCCATGGCCTAAGCATTTGAAACACTTCACATCACGGCTCCTAGAACTTGTTTCCATTGGCTTCTTTCCTTGAGGGGTGCTCACGGCCTCTTTAGAAAATGGTGCACCCTCCTTCTTTGAATCTTCCTTCCAATTTGAGGATGGAAATTTGGAAGATGAAGAAGAAGAATATTTGAACTTCCTCCTCTTAATTTGTTGCTCCACCTTAATCGCTTATTGAACCAAATCTTCAAGCTCCACATAATTTTGCAACTCCACTATGTCTTGAATATCTTGATTCAAACCATGTAAGAACCTTGCCATGGTTGCTTTCCTAACTTCTTTAAAATTTGACCTAAGTAAGGCCAACTCCATCTCCTTGAAATATTCGTCAACGCTTTTGGTCCCTTGGGTAAGCCTTTGTAACTTGTTGTGAATGTCCCTTTGATAATGATTTGGGACATATCTCTCCCTCATGACAAATTTCATCTCCTCCCAAGTGTCTATGGGCTCTCTTCCATGTCTTCTCCTTTCTTTTTGTAATTGGTCCCACCACACAAGGGCATATTCCTTTAACTTGAGGGCGGCTACTTTCACCTTCTTGCTTTCATTGTATGAAATACAATCAAAGACTTGTTCTATTTTTAGCTCCCACTCCAAGTAAGCCTTCGGATCATTCTTCCCAATAAAGGGAGGAACCTTGATTTTGACCCCTTCAAGTCCTCTATCACGCCTCTCTCCCCTATGTCCTCCTCCTCTATGTCGTCCTCCTCTAGGCCTTACTCTTTCACTATCATAGTCACTTGAATCTTCACGGTGTAGGTGAGCAAGTTGTCGATCATAAGTGGCTTGCATTTGCTCCAACTGCCTTTGAAGAGCTTGGACTTGATTGGTCATCCTAGCTTGAAGAGTGACTGACCTTGGAGATAATGATAATGGTGGACTATCTTCATGGGCTGCCATCATTTGGACACAATATCAAAAGATAACAAGAAATTATAAAATTCCTCACTACACTCCCTCACTTGTGCACACAATGTATTTCACTCAATTGGCTTTTTCCACACAAGATGTAATTTTCACTCTTTCCTTTTTCCACTCAATTGTTCTCTTTTAGGTCTTAGAGGAGTCAACCACATTCCACCCAAAAATCCAAAAATCACAAAAACTTATCAAAACAAGGAAACAAAAAAAAAGGCTAGAAGGAAAAGCCTTGAGAATAATGAAACAAGAAAGAAAGGAGAGTTTTTTTTTTTGAACACCAATTGCCCAAATAGAATGTCTCTTCTCTTTTTCTCACTATTTCATTCGCTACTTCACTATATATTTTTTTTTGAAATTTGCGCAAATTTTTTTTTTTTGAACTTTAATGAGAAGAGAAATACTAATTTCAAACTTGAAGCTTTGGGGCAGAAACACAACAAAAACGAAAATTCCCTTCAACAAGATCAAAGTGTTAATTTTTTTTTGTTTTTGGGTTTAAAAGAAGAAAAGAAGAGAGGTAGAAGAAGATGAAGAGCAAACTCAGAAAATTCAACCAAAGCCTAAGCTTTGATACACTTGATGACAACCAAATGGCGAGGTTGCCTTTGATGATATTTTTTAGTTGAATTTTAACAATTAATTTGCGGAACAATTTTGAGATTAAAATAAAGGGAAGAAAAGAAACAAATGGATGGAGAATAGAGATGGTATGGAGGCGCCACAAACAAAGTTGTTTGATAAGCCTATGAAGTTCGCCACAAGAATCGTGGATTCTTGATAAGAACAAGATGGCACAACCAAGAACCTAGGAGAACAAAATTCTCACAAAAGGATTTCAATCCAAAATAATATCCAAATTGTCATTCATGTGTTGGGGGGGCGTCTTACATATAGAGGAATGGCCTAAGATCAATCCTCCCATAATCAATACAATTTATTGCTCAAAGATTCCCTCCCTGATTATGTGGGATCACACTTGTTTCTCAAATTAAAAGTGTCATCCTCTCATAATCCATACAATTTAATGCAACAGATTTCCTCCCTAATTATGTGGTGATTAGACTTGTTTCTCATATTAAAAGTGTAATCCCCCATAATTTATTCAAAATACCAACACACTAATTTAGGAGTTCTTATAGCACGCAAGCTAAAGATTCCTCCCACTAAGAAACATACAATTTCGTTTTCTAACATGGGTTACAAGTGGGCTGCCCCAAAAACATCACTTAGTAATTGGGCTCACTCATAAAACCCATTTACACTTTTTGAATTAAAATAAACAACTAAAATTGGACTCTTCTTCATGTTGCACGCCCCTCTTGTCATGGATCCTTTAGTTGGATAATGTAAGTTAATAATTTGGGCTTCATTCCACCCAATCTTGCATTTGGGCTTGCTTCCATGATGAGAACCATAGTTTGATTTAACACTTGTTGGGCTTTCTTGGTTGTAATATTTGTCATTGGCCCACCAAGTCCTTGGCTATCATCTTGAACCATACTCCAAATTGGGCTCATATCATCCCATCCTTCTTTGAGTGAATTCGACCTCGAATTGAAATCTTCATCACCAAAATTAGTCATTTTGGGTGCATCCAGAGTGTTCTTCACAATGACATTGCCATAGGGTGCTTCCTTTGGAATGAAATTACCAAATTTCTGCAAAAAAGTTACAACACCACTAGACAAAGAAAGATCCTTAGAAGCACTAGCATTTAAATAAAAATTGTTGCAATAAAAAATGAATTGGGGTTGCCTTGAAATCAAAGCCTCCTTCTCTTCAATTTTTATTGCCAAACAACTCCCTTTCTTTTCACTAATTTTCACAATATTTTCCTCATAATTTTTCTCTTGATCACTCTTTTTTTCAATTGTTTTCTCACCTTTTTCTTCAATCTTTTTCTCACTCTCTTTTTCAATCCTTTTTTCACTCTCTTTTTCTTTCTTTTTCTCACTCTCCTTTTCTTTTCTTTCTTGCTCTCTTTTTTCTCTCATTCTTATTTGATCCATAATAACTTGCTTTGGAGATAAAGAATGACCTTTCGGTCTTGATGCATGAAGGTGAACTTATTTGAGAACCCATCATGGATGGCCTTTTTGTCATATTGCCAAGGCCTTCCCAACAACATATGGCTTGCCTCCATAGGCACCACATCACAAAGTACACAATCTTCATACTTTCCAATTGAGAATGGGACCTCTACTTGTTTTTTCACCACCGTTTCCCCAACCTCACTTAGCCATTGAAGCCTCTATGGCCTTGGATGTGCCTTAGTAACAAGATTCAATTTGGACACCAATCTAGTGCTTACAACATTGGCACAACTCCCACCATCAATGATTAGAGAACATACCTTTCCTTGAATTAGACATCTAGAATGAAAGATATTCTCCCTTTGTCTTGCTTCATGATCCTTCACTTGACTTCCCAAAAGCCTTCTTACCATGAATAAGTCTCCCTCCGGAATTGCTTCTCCTTTTTCACTCTCCTCCTCACTTGAAGCTTCGCTTTGTGAGACCACTTCACCTTTTCTTTCCACCATTGTCCTCTTTGTTGGGCATTGGGATGCAATATGCCCATGGCCTAAGCATTTGAAACACTTCACATCACGGCTCCTAGAACTTGTTTCCATTGGCTTCTTTCCTTGAGGGGTGCTCACGGCCTCTTTAGAAAATGGTGCACTCTCCTTCTTTGAATCTTCCTTCCAATTTGAGGATGGAAATTTGGAAGATGAAGAAGAAGAATATTTGAACTTCCTCCTCTTAATTTGTTGCTCCACCTTAATCGCTTGTTGAACCAAATCTTCAAGCTCCACATAATTTTGAAACTCCACTATGTCTTGAATATCTTGATTCAAACCATGTAAGAACCTTGCCATGGTAGCTTTCCTATCTTCTTTAAAATTTGACCTAAGTAAGGCCAACTCCATCTCCTTGAAATATTCGTCAACGCTTTTGGTCCCTTGGGTAAGCCTTTGTAACTTGTTGTGAATGTCCCTTTGATAATGATTTGGGACATATCTCTCCTTCATGACAAATTTCATCTCCTCCCAGGTGTCTATGGGCTCTCTTCCATGTCTTCTCCTTTCTTTTTGTAATTGGTCCCACCACACAAGGGCATATTCCTTGAACTCGAGGGCGGCTACTTTCACCTTCTTGCTTTCATTGTATGAATTACAATCAAAGACTTGTTCTATTTTTAGCTCCCACTCCAAGTAAGCCTCTGGATCATTCTTCCCAATAAAGGGAGGAACCTTGATTTTGACCCCTTCAAGTCCTCTATCACGCCTCTCTCCCCTATGTCTTCCTCCTCTATGTCGTCCTCCTCTAGGCCTTACTCTTTCACTATCATAGTCACTTGAATCTTCACGGTGTAGGTGAGCAAGTTGTCGATCATAAGTGGCTTGCATTTGCTCCAACTGCCTTTGAAGAGCTTGGACTTGATTGGTCATCCTAGCTTGAAGAGTGACTGACCTTGGAGATAATGGTGGACTATCTTCATGGGCTGCCATCATTTGGACACAATATCAAAAGATAACAAGAAATTATAAAATTCCTCACTACACTCCCTCACTTGTGCACACAATGTATTTCACTCAATTGGCTTTTTCCACACAAGATGTAATTTTCACTCTTTCCTTTTTCCACTCAATTGTTCTCTTTTAGGTCTTAGAGGAGTCAACCACATTCCACCCAAAAATCCAAAAATCACAAAAACTTATCAAAACAAGGAAACAAAAAAAAAGGCTAGAAGGAAAAGCCTTGAGAATAATGAAACAAGAAAGAAAGGAGAGTTTTTTTTTTTTAACACCAATTGCCCAAATAGAATGTCTCTTCTCTTTTTCTCACTATTTCATTCGCTACTTCACTATATATTTTTTTTTGAAATTTGCACAAATTTTTTTTTTTGAACTTTAATGAGAAGAGAAATACTAATTTCAAACTTGAAGCTTTGGGGCAGAAACACAACAAAAACGAAAATTCCCTTCAACAAGATCAAAGTGTTAATTTTTTTTTTTTGTTTTTGGGTTTAAAAGAAGAAAAGAAGAGAGGTAGAAGAAGATGAAGAGCAAACTCAGAAAATTCAACCAAAGCCTAAGCTTTGATACACTTGATGACAACCAAATGGCGAGGTTGCCTTTGATGATATTTTTTAGTTGAATTTTAACAATTAATTTGCGGAACAATTTTGAGATTAAAATAAAGGGAAGAAAAGAAACAAATGGATGGAGAATAGAGATGGTATGGAGGCGCCACAAACAAAGTTGTTTGATAAGCCTATGAAGTTCGCCACAAGAATCGTGGATTCTTGATAAGAACAAGATGGCACAACCAAGAACCTAGGAGAACAAAATTCTCACAAAAGGATTTCAATCCAAAATAATATCCAAATTGTCATTCATGTGTTGGGGGGGCGTCTTACATATAGAGGAATGGCCTAAGATCAATCCTCCCATAATCAATACAATTTATTGCTCAAAGATTCCCTCCCTGATTATGTGGGATCACACTTGTTTCTCAAATTAAAAGTGTCATCCTCTCATAATCCATACAATTTAATGCAACAGATTTCCTCCCTAATTATGTGGTGATTAGACTTGTTTCTCATATTAAAAGTGTAATCCCCCATAATTTATTCAAAATACCAACACACTAATTTAGGAGTTCTTATAGCACGCAAGCTAAAGATTCCTCCCACTAAGAAACATACAATTTCGTTTTCTAACATGGGTTACAAGTGGGCTGCCCCAAAAACATCACTTAGTAATTGGGCTCACTCATAAAACCCATTTACACTTTTTGAATTAAAATAAACAACTAAAATTGGACTCTTCTTCATGTTGCACGCCCCTCTTGTCATGGATCCTTTAGTTGGATAATGTAAGTTAATAATTTGGGCTTCATTCCACCCAATCTTGCATTTGGGCTTGCTTCCATGATGAGAACCATAGTTTGATTTAACACTTGTTGGGCTTTCTTGGTTGTAATATTTGTCATTGGCCCACCAAGTCCTTGGCTAGCTTCTTGAACCATACTCCAAATTGGGCTCATATCACTTTTAATTTGAGAAATAAGTGTGGCTGCTACATAATGATAGAGAGAGGGTAATAAGTCACTATTAAGTGGCTCAGTTAAGTGTGAGTTTAGTATGTCATGAATAGGCAAGTTATGTGGGGGTTATGGAATCATTGGGAAGACAAAGGGTGAAGCCATATGTTGGCAGCCACACCCCTATATGTAACATGCCTAAACACATGAATAAACAACTTTGATGTTATTTTTGATCAAATCCATTTTGTGTGAATTTTTTTCTCCTAGGTTCTTGGTTGAACCAAACTATTGTTCTCATCAAGAATCCAAGATTCTTGTGGTGAACCTCACTTGGCTTATCAAAACTCTTGTTTTGTGGCGCCATCATCATCTTCTTACTCATCCATTTTCTTTCTTTCTTCACTTTAATCTTGTTTACAAAGTGTTACACGAATTTGTGTTAAAAATTCAACCAAAAAGATCATCAAAGGCAACCTCACCGTTTGGTTGACATCAAAACAACAAAAAAAAAGGAAAATTATTTCCCTTCTTCCTTGTTTTATTTCCAAAGCTTTGCCTTTCTAGCCTTTCCTTTTGTTTCCTTTGTTTTGATAAGTTTTTGTTATTTTTGTTACTTGAATTGTTTTGGATTTTTGTGTGGTTTTTGTGTTTGACTCTTCTAAGAACTAAAGGAGAACATTTGAGAGGAAAAAGGCAAGAGTGTCCAAAATACATTTTTGTGTGGAAAAAGCCAAAAGAGTGGAAAAAAATCCATTGTGTGAACTAGTGAGGGAGTGTAGTGAGGAAACACAAACTCTTCTACTCAAATCATGGCCAACAATGAGGATAGTCCACCATTATCTCCAAGGTCAGCCACTCTTCAAGCTAGGATGGACCATCAAGTCCAAGCTCTTCAAAGACAAATGGAGCAAATGCAAGCCAATTATGAGAGACAACTTGCTAACCTACACCGTGACGATTCAAGTGACTTTGATAGTGAAAGAGGAAGGCCTAGAGGAGGACGACATAGAGGAGGAGGACATAGGGGAGAGAGACGTGATAGAGGACTTGAAGGGGTCAAAATCAAAGTTCCTTCCTTTATTGGGAAGAATGATCCGGAGGCTTACTTGGAGTGGGAGCTAAAAATAGAACAAGTCTTTGATTGTAATTCATACAATGAAAGCAAGAAGGTGAAAGTAGCCGCCCTTGAGAGCCCATAGACACTTGGGAGGAGATGAAATTTGTCATGAGGAAGAGGTATGTCACAAATCATTATCAAAGGGATATTCACAACAAGTTACAAAGGCTTACCCAAGGGACCAAAAGCGTTGATGAATATTTCAAGGAGATGGAGTTGGCCTTACTTAGGTCAAATTTTAAAGAAGATAGGGAGGCTACCATGGCAAGGTTCTTACATGGCTTGAATCAAGATATTGAAGACATAGAGGAGTTTCAAAATTATGTGGAGCTTGAAGATTTGGTTCAACAAGCGATTAAGGAGGAGCAACAAATTAAGAGGAGAAAGTCCAAATATTCTTTTTCTTCATCTTCCAAATTTCCATCCTCAAATTGGAAGGAAGATTCAAAGAAGGAGGGTGCACCATTTTCTACAGAGGCCGGGAGCACCCTTCAAGGAAAGAAGCCAATGGAAACAAGTTCTAGGAGCCGTGATATGAAGTGTTTCAAGTGCTTAGGCCATTGGCATATTGCATCCCAATGCCCAACAAAGAGGACAATGGTGGCAAGGAACGGTGAAGTGGTCTCACAAAGCGAAGTTTCAAGTGAGGAGGAGAGTGAAAAAAGAGAAGAAATTCCGGAGGGAGACTTATTCATGGTAAGAAGGCTTTTGGGAAGTCAAGTCAAGGATCATGAAGCGAGCCAAATGGAGAATATCTTTCATTCTAGATGTCTAATTCAAGGAAAGGTATGTTCTCTAATCATTGATGGTGGGAGTTGTGCCAATTTTTTAAGCACTAGATTGGTGTCCAAATTGAATCTTGTTACTAAGGCACATCCAAGGCCATATAGGCTTCAATGGCTAAGTGAGGTTGGGGAAATGGTTGTGAACAAACAAGTAGAGGTTCCATTCTCAATTGGAAAGTATGAAGATTGTGTACTTTGTGATGTGGTGCCTATGGAGGCAAGCCATATGTTGTTGGGAAGGCCTTGGCAATATGACAAAAAGGCCATCCATGATGGGTTCTCAAATAAGTTTACCTTCATGCATCAAGACCGAAAGGTCATTCTTTCTCCTTTATCTCCAAAGCAAGTTAGTGAGGATCAAATAAGAATGAGAGAAAAAAGAGAACAAGAGAGAAAAGAAAAGGAGAGTGAGAAAAAGAAAGAAAAGGAGAGTGAGAAAAGGATTGAAAAATAGAGTGAGAAAAAGATTGAAAAAAAAGTGAGAAAACAATTGGAAAAAAGAGTGATCAAGAGAAAAATAATGAGGAAAATATATTGAAAATTAGTGAAAAAAAAGGGAGTTGTTTGGCAACAAAAAGTGAAGAGAAGGAGGCTTTGATTTCAAGGCAGCCACAATTCATTTTTTATTGCGACAATTTTAATTTAATTACTAATGTTCTAATGATCTTTCTTTGTCTAGTGGTGTTGTAACTTTTTTGCAAAAATTTGGTAAATTCATTCCAAAGGAAGCACCCTATGGCAATGTCATTGTCAAGAACACTCCGGATGCACCCAAAATGACTAACTTTGGTGATGAAGACTTCAATTCGAGGTCGAATTCACTCAAAGAAGGAGGGAATGATATGAGCCCAATTTGGGGTATGGTTCAAGAAGCTAGCCAAGGACTTGGTGGGCCAATGACAAATGTTACAACCAAGAAAGCCCAACAAGTGTTAATTCAAGCTATGGTTCTCATCATGGAAGCAAGCCCAAATGCAAGATTGGATGGAATGAAGCCCAAATTATTAACTTACATTATCCAACTAAAGGATCCATGACAAGAGGGGCGTGCAACATGAAGAAGAGTCCAATTTTAGTTGTTTATTTTAATTCAATAACTGTAAATGGGTTTTATGAGTGAGCCCAATTACTAAGTGATGTTTTTGGGGCAGCCCACTTGTAATCCATGATGGAAAACGAATTTGTAGGTGTCTTAGTGGGAGGAATCTTTAGCTTGCATGCTATAAGAACTCCTAAACTAGTGTGTTGGTATTTTGAATAAATTGTATTGATTATGGGGGGGTTACACTTTTAATGTGAGAAGCAAGTGTAACCACCACATAATTAGGGGGATAAAGAGTCAAGAAGAGGGGGGGGGGTAACCACTCTTTTGTGGCTGAGTTATTTGAGAGTTAAGTTGATTAATGTGAGTTTAAGGCCACTCAAAGGAAGGGGGGCGTAACCTTCAAGTTGTGGTGGCTGAGTTGAATGATTTGATGGCTACATTATGAGGGGTTTTAGGCCAATTAACTCATGATTATGGTGGCTGAGTTAAGTGGGAGTTATTGGGTGTTTAGTGCCATGATTAGGTGAGTTAAGTGGAGGTTTTGGAATCCTAAGGAGGCAAAGTGAAGCCAAAAGAACACAGCCATTTCTCTATATGTAAGATGCCACAAACACATGAATAAACAAATTTGATGTTGAATTTGGATTAAATCCATTTGTGAGGGAATTGTCTCTCTTTGGTTCTTGGTTGAGCCATCTTGTTCTTATCAAGAATCCACGATTCTTGTGGCGAACCTCACTTGGCTTATCAAAACTCTTGTTTTGTGGTGCCATCATCATCTTCTTACTCATCCATTTTATTTCTTTGTTCACTTTAATCTTGGTTACAAAGTGTTACCCGAATTTGTGTCTAAAAATTCAACCAAAAAGTAGGGGTGTTCGCGGAACGGATTGGATCGGTTTTGAGCAAAAAAGTCATCCGATCCAATGATAAAAACAACATGCGGTTTGGATTGGATCGGTTTGCTTCCTTCAAAAAATCCGATCCGATCCGATCCAATCAAATGCGGTTTGGATTGGATTGGATAATTCGGTTTTTATCGATACATATTTACATAGTTATTTACATCAAACAACGTCCAATATTTCGGTTCGATTTGGATTTGATTGAGTATTTAAAGAGTCATATGAATTTGTTACTTATTTAAAATAAAAATTAATTTTAAAATATTATATTGACAATTTCTAATAAGTGTTTTAATGGGATATACATGAATTGATATGCACTCTCATATGTAAAGATATTTTACACTATAAACTAATTATAATTTGTTAAATCATTATAAATGTTTGATTATTGTCCTAAATATATTAAAAGTTACTCATAACATGATTTATAATTGGTTAATAGTATAAAAGTTTTTACACTAACATTACATTTACATACCAATTAAACTCTCTAATATAAGGACTAGTTGATAACTTATAAAAATATAAAGAGTAATAATTACTTTTATAATATAAAGATCAAATTATTTTCATTGAACTAAATAATTTCGGTTCGGTTTGGATTGGATCGGTTTTACATATAGGATCCGAATTCCGATCCAATCCAATGAAAAATTTCGGTTTTTTTCGGTTTGCGGTTTTTTCGGTTTTTGGTTATTTCGGTTGTCGGTTTTTCGGTTCGGTTAGTGCGGTTGGCATTGGATTGGATCGGTTGATGAACACCCCTACCAAAAAGATCATCAAAGGCAACCTCACCATTTGGTTGTCATCACTTTCAATTTGATTCCTATTGCATGAATTACTTGTCAATCTGGTGCGCACTTATTTGCATGTCATAGATACTATAAGGAGGAACCTAGCGGTGAACTTAGGTATCAGATCTATAGGAATCAAACTTAGGACTTAAATCACAAGATTTAGAAGTGGTCCTTCAAGGGTTCACTGAATTGTCACAAAGCTTAAAGGGTTCAATTTAAGTTCAATTACCACGAGAGTAGGGGTTGGTTTAATCGGGAAAATTAACTTATTTAGGATAAATTCACCTTCAAAGCAAATTTTGATAATTAACAAGAGGGGTAGTCAATTTAGTAGCATGGGCGGTTTTGTTGGTAACCCAATTCCTGGGAATCCCTTTTGATATTTTGAAATCTCAGATTTGATCTACTTTCCTATTTTGTTCTTGATTTCGTTTTAATTGTAACTTTAAATTTGATTTGCTACTTGATTCAAAAACCAAATCTTTATCTTTTTACAGTCCAATTTAATTGATTTAATAATTAATTGTTATTTGAGATCACGGTCTCTGTGGAATCGATCTTTCTATTACTTGACGACGAAGCCGTTCACTTGCGGATTCGAGCCCGTTAAGTTTTTTGCACCGTTGCCGGGGACTTCTTTCTTGAATTTCAATTTAATTTTTAAATTGATTTTTCTGGACTTTTTTTTTTCTTTTTTTTTCTAGTATATGTCTCTCTTTGCAGGTGTTTTTCTCTTTCATGCAAAGATCTCAAAGTCTTAGAAATCTAATTGAAGTTGACCCAGAGATCGAAAGGTCCTTTCATAGACGTGGGAGACTACAAAGACAAAGGGAGAGAGAGAGGTTGATTCCCATTCCACTCATGATGAATCCACCGGATATCAAACCATTGAAGGACTATGCAGCCCCAAATGCTAGGGGTTTTCAAACTGGGATTGCTAGACCAGAAATTGGGGCGGAGAACTACACTATACCGCCTCTGTTAATTGGCATGATTAGGCAAAATCAATTTGGAGGATTACCCTCAGAGGACCCGACTGATCATGTGGAGACATTCTTGGAGTTCACCGATGCAATAAGAATTCATGGTGCCCCGATTGATGCTATTCACTTAAGGTTATTCCCCTCCTCTCTGACTGGAAAGGCAAAAGCATGGTTGAAGCAAGTTCCCGCTAATACTTTGTCAACTTGGGACCAACTGGAGCAGGCATTCTTGGAAAAATTCTTCCCTCCATCCAAGACTGCTTACATACGAACTCAGATCACCGGCTTCTTCCAAAAGGACGGAGAATGCTTATCCGAAGCTTGGGATCGTTACAAAGGATTGCAAGAGTCTTGCCCACATCGTGGGCTTGAGAGGTGGTTGTTAGTGCATACCTTCTACAACGATTTGATTACTCTTCGAAGGTGTCACTTGACTCCGCAGCTGGTGGAGCCTTTATGAATAGACCACCAACTGAAGTGTTCAATATCATTGAAAATGTAGCCACCAACTATCACCAATGGGGTTCGGAAAGAGGTGATGACCCGAAAAAGCTTTCGGGGGGTAAGTTTGAAATGAATACCACCAATCTAATTATGTCTAAATTTGACTCATTGAATAAACTCTTTGATAAGCTTGAAAAGGCTAATGTGAGTTCAATAGATGCTACTAATGTTGTTTGTGAGATTTGTGGAATGCAGGGAAATGACATAACGGAGTGTCCACATGGTATTGCTCCCGGATCCGGTGCTTCGGGGGAACAAGTGAACACTTGTCACAACTTCTGTGACACGAACCTGAAGTTGCCAAATTATGCTCCTCCAAATCCTTACAACCAAGTGAGGAAGAATAATCCTTATCTCTCCTACGGGAACTTCAACAACACATTGAACCATGAATTCCAAGAAGGCCGAGGTAATAGGAAAACCGCATCGGGGTATCCTCAGGTACAAAAGTCTAAACTTGAGTCTTTTTTGGAAAATTTTGTTGAAACGCAAACAAAGCAAAATGAAGAGTTTAGGCAACAAGGTAGGGCAGTCAATGAATCAATAAAAGAGTTAACATCTAAGGTAGATAACTTAGCCATCCATAATAAGATGTTAGAAACTCAGATTGCCCAACAAGATAGTACATATTCTAGAACTAAGGGTAAGTTTCCAGGACAACCCGAAGTTAATCCCAATGAGCACTGTAATGCTATATACTTGATGAATGATAAGCTTGGGGTAGTTGAAAAGGATGTAGAATGTGAGGAGGACATGAGTGAACAAGAAGAGATAGAGCCAAAGTATGTCCCTCCACCACCTTACCAACCCCGAATACCTTTCCCACAAAGGTTGGTCAAGAAAAAGCAAGTAGAAAAAGAAACTAAGAGCTTAATTGAGGAGCATGATGCCATGATAAAAACTAATATGCCTCCTAAACTAAAAGATCCAGGAAGTTTCTCTATTGCTTGCTCAATTGGAGAATTAAAAATAGACCAAGCCTTATGTGACTTAGGGGCTAGTGCGAGTTTGATGCCGCTTACTATCTTTCAGAGGTTAGGAACAAAGGAATTGAGTCCATCCAAATCCTCTTTACAATTTGCGGATGGATCAACTAAAACTCCTCTAGGCATACTAGAGAATGTTCCCATAAAGGTAGGGAAATTTTTCTTTCCTACCGATTTCATGGTACTAGACATGAACGGGAATTCTAAATTCCCAATCATTCTTGGAAGGCCATTCTTGGCCACAGCTGGGGCGATAATAGATGTGAAAAAATGGTAAGCTCTCTTTGAATGTAGAGGAAGGTAGGGTGGATTTTGATTTAACTAACTCATATAACAACCCTCTTTTTGAGAGTCATGTGTGCAGGATTGAGATAATGCCTCCAAAGGTGAAGGAAGAGCTTAAATTGGAAGCAACTCCGAAACTTTGCATGACAAATGATGCACCAAATAATGATGAAGTTGGAGTTGCTCAATGTGTGGAGTTAAAACTTCCGCCGGAAGGAAGTAAGGCCATGAAACTCAGAGTGAAAAGAGCAAAGCGAAATCGCAATTGGCCATATGAACAAAATAGGCTCTTTGAAGGACTTCCATGGAAGAGAGGTGTCCTTGCATTTCCAAGTCCGACTGATCCCGGTTGATCCAAAGGAGTATGGTCAAGCATAAGACCGTAAATAAGTGCTTCTTGGGAGGCAACCCAAGCTTTATTTCCCTTTTTAATTTGTTTTTGAATTTTGTTTTTGAATAATTTGAGAATATTAAGAGAAGAAATATCACTAATTGATGGTTTTGTCAAATATTTTCAGGTTATGAAGGCAGGAAAATCAAAAGGGCATGAAAAATAAGTCAGAGGAGATCACACCCAGGCCGTGACGGTGGTCACGGCCGTGATTAGCCAATAGCTGAAGATTAGAAAGGAACACGGTCCAGCCGTGATAGCCCTCGCGGGCGTGATGAGAAGGACCCATAAGATCAGAATGTATCACGGCCTAGCCGTGATGGAAGTCACGGTCGTGAGAGGCCAGCTCCTATAGACCCGAATTGATCATGGTCCAGCCGTGATGTATATCACGCCCGTGATAGGGACTCGCTTGACACCAGAACTGGTCACGGCCTGCCCGTAATGAATGTCACGGCCATGACACGTCTTCCAGCAGCTCTATGACAGGCATCTGAGCCAAAACCCTCCACCACCTCGGTGAGTTGTTCCATTTTTCTCCTCTCTCTGACTTGATTATTTACATTGGGGACAATGTAAGTTGTTGAGCTTGGGGTAGGGTATTTTTTGCATTTTTGAATTTTTACATTTTTCATGTTGCATTCATATAGGTGTAGTTTTGCATAATCACATGATTAGATTGCCCCTTGCTTAGAGTATGCATCCAATTATGAGAACTTTGTGCCTAATGAATTGAGACAGTGAATTTTTTTAACCCAATTTTTGTATTCTTATGATAGTCTAAAAATAAAAATGCTTGAGATGAACTTATGATAGTTGATAATTAGCATGTGGTTCCTTAGATTTGTGTTTCTCATTGATTTTAAACTACTAAATGTGAGATTTTTTGAGCCTAACAGGGGTACTCACTAAATCTACCCATTTCTTTGAGATTGAGTGTTTTATTCCTCTTGGATTGTGTTCTCTATAACTTGACTTGAAACCATTTTGAAACTTAAAAATTTGTGAAAACATATTTGAAAATGATTGAGGCACTAGGTATTTCTCTGGCTTTCTGAGCTTTGACTGATTAAATGCTACCCCTTAGTTGCCCAATTTTGAGCCTAATAGAATAAAATACTTTTCTTGGTACCTTGATTTATTTTGATGAATAATGCTTGGTAAGACACCTTTTAAAGTATTGCAAAAAGGGCAAAAAGGTGGTTTGAAAAATAAATTGTGGGATGAAAAAGTTAGAAAAATATATCTCTTAAGTTGAAAATCTCCCCTTCTCCAAATTAAAAAAATAAAATTAAAAAAATGGAGAAGGGGATGAGAAAAAGAAAGTGAGATATATATATCTAAATATATATATATATATATAAATATATATATATATATATATATATATAAGGGAAGAAAGCAAGAACGGTGGAAAAGTGAATTAAAGCCCAAAATGGTATTTTAGAAGGTTGTCGTGCTTTGCATTGTTTGATATTTTGTTTATCCTTCTTGAATTTTCCCTTTCTTGATTTCCCCACCTAACAATTAATCCCAAGGCCCCATTACAACCAAAATAAAAGACCTCTTGATTCTTATGTTTTTTCATTAATAAAGTAGAGATTTGGTTAATAGTCAAGCTTATGATAGGGTACCTTCCTTGAGGAAATTGAGTGAATATTCAAATGTCCCTAAACACTTGAGTGAGGTGAGAAGAGTGCCCGAATTAGTGAGAGGCATGAATCTCGAGAACCTAAGCTTCTAATTGGACTTGAAATTGATTGTCTCTTAGTTACTACTAATTTGGATGTTCCTGTCACTTGGATTTGTTACTCGGGTTCTTGGTTCACTGTCCATGCTCTGGTTGTTTATCTTTTCTGGCTTTAGTTGTGGCTTGAGGACAAGCAAAATCTTAAGCTTGGGGTAGTTTGATGAGTGTGATTACACCTCATATTTCTTTATCATATTGCATGCATTTTCATGTAGTTTAGGCATTTTTAATTTGATTTTTGTTAGTTTTTACCTTGGAATGGGTAAGGTGGTTTTGTAGTGTTTGTGTAAAGGAATTGAGGATTAAAATGCTCAGGATCATTTATGTTGGAGCTTGCATGAAGACGGAGCTTGAAAAGTAAGAAAAATGAGCCAAACAGAGCCCATCACGGCCTAGCCGTGACAACCATCACGGCCATGATCGAGCAAGGCTGAAAAGAAAAGAACGAAAAAGTCAGAACCTATCACAGCCAGGCCATAATGGCCATCACGGCCGTGACAGGCCATCAATGCCAAGTTTTCCAAGGCCTTCAAGTCGCGAGGGTCATGGGTTAACCATAGGATAATGGCAATTGGGTCATGGGTTAACCATGTGATCATGGAAAGAGGGTCATAGGTTAACCGTGGGATCATGGCTTGAGGATCATGGGTTAACCATGGGAACCTGGTGTGAGGGTAATGGGTTAACCATGGGATCATGGCGTGAGGTTCATGGGTTAACCATGTGATCATGTCGTGAGGGTCATGTGTTAACTAAGGGATTGTGTGAAGAGGGTCATGGGTAAACCATGGGAACATGGCATGAGGGTCATGGGTTAACCTTGGGATCGTGGCGTGAGGGTCATGGGTTAACCATGGGAACATGGCATGTAGGTCATGGGTTAACCTTGGGATCGTGGCGTGAGGGTCATAAGTCAACCATGGGATCATGGCATGAGGGTCATGGGTTAACCATGGGATCATGGCGTGAGGGTCATGGGTTAACCATGGGATCATGGCATGAGGGACATGGGTGAACCATGGGATCATGGCATGGGGGTCATTGGTTTAGCATGGTATCATGGCGTGTGGGTTCACCATGCGATCATGGCACGAGGGTCTTGTGTTAACCATGAAATCATGGCAAGTGGGTCATGGGTTAATCAAGGGATCATGGCATGTGGGTCATGGTTTAACCATTGGATCATACTAGGAAGGTCATTCATTAACCATCGTATCATGGTGTGAGGGTCTTGGCTAACCATGGGATCATGGCAAGTTGGTCATGGGTTAACCATAGGATCATGTCGTGAGGGTCATGGGTTAACAATGGGATCATGGAAAGTGGGGCATGGGTTATCCATGGGATCATGGAATGAGGGTCATAGGTTAACCATGGGACCTTGGCTTGGGGGTCATGCGTTAACCATTGGATCATGGCGTGAGGGTCATGGGTTAACCATGGGATGCTAATTTTAGGGTCATGGCAAAAGGGTCATGGGTTAAACTTGGGATCATTGCAAGAGCGTCAAGGGTTACCCTTGGGTTCGTGACAAGAGGTTCATTTTCCTTAACCATGGGATTATGGCGTGACGTTCATGGGTTAATCATGGGATCAAGGCGCGAGGGTCATGGGTTAACCATGGGATCATGGTAAGAGGGTCAAGGGTTAACAATGGGATCATGACAAGTAGGTCATGTGATAAACACGGGATCATGGTGTCAGTGTCATGGGTTAACCATGGGATTATGTCAAGAGGGTCATAGGTTATCCATGGGATCATGACATGTGAGTCATGGGTTACTGTGGAATTATGGCAAGTTGGTCATGTGTTAAGCATGGGATCAATGCAAGAGGGTCATGGGTTAACCATGGGATCAATGGCGTCAGGGTCATGGGTTAACCATGGGATCATAGTAAGAGGGTCAAGGGTTAACCAGGGGAACAAGAGGGTTAGGAGTTAACCATTGGATCATGGAGTGCGGGTCCTGGGTTAACCGTGGGATTAAGCGTGAGGGTCATGGGTTAACCATGGGATCATGGCGTTAGGTTCATTGGTTAACCATGGGATCATGGCAACTGGGTCATTGGTTAACCATGGAATCATGACAAGTGGGTCCTGGTGATATGAGCCATGGGGGGGCAAGTCCAATTTCCAACAAGAATGATATGAGCCCAATGAAGACCATGGATTAAGAATCAAATCAAGGACTTGGTGGGCCCGTGACAAGAGTTAGACACAAGAAAGCCCAACAAGCTCTTAATTACATGGGGGCTATTTTGATAGAAGCAAGCCCAAGAATGAGACCAAATGGAATGGAGCCCCAATTGATGACCTACCTCATTCAACTAGAAGACCCATGATCATTTTCAAATGGGGCGTGATCTAGTTATGAGTCCACTTAGTTGTTTTATTTTAATTCAATAAGTGTAATGGGTTATGTGTGTGTGTCCAAATTGGCTAAGTGTTGCAAATGGGTCAAGCCTACTTAAGTCCATGTTGTACACGAATTTGGGAGCTTAGTAGGAGGAATCTTTGGTTTGCATGCCAATAGTAACTCCTATAAGTTATTAGTTTGTTTATTGTTTTGTTAATTATGTGGGAGTTACACTTTTTAATATGAGAAGTAAAGTGTGGCAGCCACATAATAATGGTTATGAGAGAATAATAAACTCACCATTAGAGGCTGAGTTAAGGAGGGATTAGTGAGCCATTTAGTGACATGATTAGGCTAATTATTGTGGGGGTTATGATCTCTTTTGGAAGCCAAAAGTTGGAAGCCTAATACTCTATTTGTACACTCCATTTTCATGTTGAATAACAACTTTGAGTTCATTTTGGATTGATTCCAATTGTGAGAGTGTTTTCTCTCTTGGGTTCTTCATTGAGCCAACCCTTGTTGTTATCAAGAATCCAAGATTCTTGTGGCGAACCTCACATTGGCTTATCAAATCCCCTTGGATTTGTGGCGCCTACCTCCCATTTCTCATCTTATCCAATTTTGTATTTCATCTTCTTCTATAATTTTGCTTGGTCACTCAAGGATAGATCCGAAAATATATATGTTCCTTGTTAGGATCATATCACTTGGTATCAGAGCTTAGGCTTTGGTTGAATTTTGAGTTTTGTTCTTCTTCTACCTTTCTCCTTTTCTTCTTTTTGCTATGTTGCGATTTGAAAAATTCGACTATGTGCAAGAACATAGGAAAGAGGTTGAAGAGTGAATCCGGCAAATGCATGAGAGGCGTGACAAGAAGATGAGAGAGAACAAAAAAAAGAAGTTGAGAAAAGAGGAAAGAATGAAAAGACAAATAGAAAGTTTTGAAGACCATATGAAGAAGTTGGTGGAAGACTCCAACAAGAAAGAGAATGAGAAGAAAGAGAGAGAGAAAGCAAAACAAGAGAATGAGGCAAAAGCAAAAGAGAAAGAAAAGAAAAATGATGATCAAAAGGAAGGAGAAAAGAAGAGTGAAAAGAAGAGTGATGATAAAGAGAAAAATAGTGTGAAAATTAATGAGAAAAATAGTGCGGAAATAATTGAGAAAAAAGAGAGTTATTTGGAAACAAAAAGTGAAGAGAAGAGGGTTTTAATTTCAAGGCAGCCCCAATGCATATTTTATTGCAAGAATTTTCATTTGGTTGCTAACACTTCTAATGATCTCTTTTTGCCTAGTGATGTTGCAACTCTTTTGCAAACATTTGGAAATTTCATCCCAAAGGAAATACCCCATGGTTTGGAAACTAGCAAGGATTCCAAAAGTCTCAATAAAGCACCTGCTCATGCTTTACCTCCTATTGAAAAATATTATGAACTTAAGTTTGATACAGCCGATGTAATGGAAGTTCATCCCAAGGGAGGTACTCCATGGCTTGGGAACTTGCATGGTTACCCAAAAGTATGGATATCTTAACACAAGATTCGATAACATGCTTGGGATTGAAGTCATAAATTCGAGGACGAATTTTCTTAAAGAAGGGGGGTATGATATGAGCCATGGGGGGCAAGTCCAATTTCCAACAAGAATGATATGAGCCCAATGAAGACCATGGATCAAGAATCAAATCAAGGACTTGGTGGGCCCATGACAAGAGTTAGACACAAGAAAGCCCAACAAGCTCTTAATTACATGGGGGCTATTTTGATAGAAGCAAGCCCAAGAATGAGACCAAATGGAATGGAGCCCCAATTGATGACCTACCTCATTCAACTAGAAGACCCATGATCATTTTCAAATGGGGCGTGCTCTAGTTATGAGTCCACTTAGTTGTTCTATTTTAATTCAATAAATGTAATGGGTTATGTGTGTGTGTCCAAATTGGCTAAGTGTTGCAAATGGGTCAAGCCCACTTAAGTCCATGTTGTACACGAGCTTAGTAGGAGGAATCTTTGGTTTGCATGCCAATAGTAACTCCTATAAGTTATTAGTTTGTTTATTGTTTTGTTAATTATGTGGGAGTTACACTTTTTAATATGAGAACTAAAGTGTGGCAGCCACATAATGATGGTTATGAGAGAATAATAAACTCACCATTAGAGACTGAGTTAAGGAGGGAATTAGTGAGCCATTTAGTGACATGATTAGGCTAATTATTGTGGGGGTTATGATCTCTTTTGGAAGCCAAAAGTTGGAAGCCTAATACTCTTTTTGTACACTCCATTTTCATGTTGAATAACAACTTTGAGTTCATTTTGGATTGATTCCAATTGTGAGAGTGTTTTCTCTCTTGGGTTCTTCATTGAGCCAACCCTTGTTCTTATCAAGAATCCAAGATTCTTGTGGCGAACCTCACATTGGCTTATCAAATCCCCTTGGATTCGTGGCGCCTACCTCCCATTTCTCATCTTATCCAATTTTTTATTTCATCTTCTTCTATAATTTTGCTTGGTCACTCAAGGATAGATCCGAAA
The DNA here is from genome assembly GCA_030762895.1 of Sophora flavescens. Lineage (NCBI taxonomy): Eukaryota > Viridiplantae > Streptophyta > Magnoliopsida > Fabales > Fabaceae > Sophora > Sophora flavescens. The sequence continues at coordinate 62,304 of JAUPTC010000042.1, read as the reverse complement.
ATATATATGTTCCTTGTTAGGATCATATCATTTGGTATCGAGCTTAGGCTTTGGTTGAATTTTGAGTTTTGTTCTTCTTCTACCTTTCTCCTTTTCTTCTTTTTGCTATGTTGCGATTTGAAAAATTCGACTACGTGCAAGAACATAGGAAAGAGGTTGAAGAGTGGATCCGGCAAATGCATGAGAGGCGTGACAAGAAGATGAGAGAGAACAAAAAAAAGAAGTTGAGAAAAGAGGAAAGAATGAAAAGACAAATAGAAAGTTTTGAAGACCATGTGAAGAAGTTGGTGGAAGACTCCAACAAGAAAGAGAATGAGAAGAAAGAGAGAGAGAAAGCAAAACAAGAGAATGAGGCAAAAGCAAAAGAGAAAGAAAAGAAAAATGATGATCAAAAGGAAGGAGAAAAGGAGAGTGAAAAGAAGAGGGATGATAAAGAGAAAAATAGTGTGAAAAATGATGAGAAAAATAGTGCGGAAATAATTGAGAAAAAAGAGAGTTATTTGGAAACAAAAAGTGAAGAGAAGAGGGTTTTAATTTCAAGGCAGCCCCAATGCATATTTTATTGCAAGAATTTTCATTTGGTTGCTAACACTTCTAATGATCCTTTTTTGCCTAGTGATGTTGTAACTCTTTTGTAAACATTTGGAAATTTCATCCCAAAGTAAATACCCCATGGTTTGGAAACTTGCAAGGATTCCAAAAGTCTCAATAAAGCACCTGCTCATGCTTTACCTCCTATTGAAAAATATTATGAACTTAAGTTTGATACAACCGTTGTAATGGAAGAGTTCATCCCAAGGGAGGTACTCCATGGCTTGGGAACTTGCATGGTTACCTAAAAGTATGGATATCTTAACACAAGATTCGATAACATGCTTGGGATTGAAGTCATAAATTCGAGGACGAATTTTCTTAAAGAAGGAGGGTATGATATGAGCCATGGGGGGGCAAGTCCAATTTCCAACAAGAATGATATGAGCCCAATGAAGACCATGGATCAAGAATCAAATCAAGGACTTGGTGGGCCCATGACAAGAGTTAGACACAAGAAAGCCCAACAAGCTCTTAATTACATGGGGGCTATTTTGATAGAAGCAAGCCCAAGAATGAGACCAAATGGAATGGAGCCCCAATTGATGACCTACCTCATTCAACTAGAAGACCCATGATCATTTTCAAATGGGGCGTGCTCTAGTTATGAGTCCACTTAGTTGTTCTATTTTAATTCAATAAGTGTAATGGGTTATGTGTGTGTGTCCAAATTGGCTAAGTGTTGCAAATGGGTCAAGCCCACTTAAGTCCATGTTGTACACGAATTTGGGAGCTTAGTAGGAGGAATCTTTGGTTTGCATGCCAAAAGTAACTCCTATAAGTTATTAGTTTGTTTATTGTTTTGTTAATTATGTGGGAGTTACACTTTTTAATATGAGAAGTAAAGTGTGGCAGCCACATAATGATGGTTATGAGAGAATAATAAACTCACCATTAGAGGCTGAGTTAAGGAGGGAATTAGTGAGCCATTTAGTGACATGATTAGGCTAATTATTGTGGGGGTTATGATCTCTTTTGGAAGCCAAAAGTTGGAAGCCTAATACTCTTTTTGTACACTCCATTTTCATGTTGAATAACAACTTTGAGTTCATTTTGGATTGATTCCAATTGTGAGAGTGTTTTCTCTCTTGGGTTCTTCATTGAGCCAACCCTTGTTCTTATCAAGAATCCAAGATTCTTGTGGCGAACCTCACATTGGCTTATCAAATCCCCTTGGATTCGTGGCGCCTACCTCCCATTTCTCATCTTATCCAATTTTTTATTTCATCTTCTTCTATAATTTTGCTTGGTCACTCAAGGATAGATCCGAAAATATATATGTTCCTTGTTAGGATCATATCATTTGGTATCAGAGCTTAGGCTTTGGTTGAATTTTGAGTTTTGTTCTTCTTCTACCTTTCTCCTTTTCTTCTTTTTGCTATGTTGCGATTTGAAAAATTCGACTACGTGCAAGAACATAGGAAAGAGGTTGAAGAGTGGATCCGGCAAATGCATGAGAGGCGTGACAAGAAGATGAGAGAGAACAAAAAAAAGAAGTTGAGAAAAGAGGAAAGAATGAAAAGACAAATAGAAAGTTTTGAAGACCATGTGAAGAAGTTGGTGGAAGACTCCAACAAGAATGAGAATGAGAAGAAAGAGAGAGAGAAAGCAAAACAAGAGAATGAGGCAAAAGCAAAAGAGAAAGAAAAGAAAAATGATGATCAAAAGGAAGGAGAAAAGGAGAGTGAAAAGAAGAGTGATGATAAAGAGAAAAATAGTGTGAAAAATGATGAGAAAAATAGTGCGGAAATAATTGAGAAAAAGAGAGTTATTTGGAAACAAAAAGTGAAGAGAAGAGGGTTTTAATTTCAAGGCAGCCCCAATGCATATTTTATTGCAAGAATTTTCATTTGGTTGCTAACACTTCTAATGATCCCTTTTTGCCTAGTGATGTTGTAACTCTTTTGTAAACATTTGGAAATTTCATCCCAAAGTAAATACCCCATGGTTTGGAAACTTGCAAGGATTCCAAAAGTCTCAATAAAGCACCTGCTCATGCTTTACCTCCTATTGAAAAATATTATGAACTTAAGTTTGATACAACCGTTGTAATGGAAGAGTTCATCCCAAGGGAGGTACTCCATGGCTTGGGAACTTGCATGGTTACCTAAAAGTATGGATATCTTAACACAAGATTCGATAACATGCTTGGGATTGAAGTCATAAATTCGAGGACGAATTTTCTTAAAGAAGGAGGGTATGATATGAGCCATGGGGGGGCAAGTCCAATTTCCAACAAGAATGATATGAGCCCAATGAAGACCATGGATCAAGAATCAAATCAAGGACTTGGTGGGCCCATGACAAGAGTTAGACACAAGAAAGCCCAACAAGCTCTTAATTACATGGGGGCTATTTTGATAGAAGCAAGCCCAAGAATGAGACCAAATGGAATGGAGCCCCAATTGATGACCTACCTCATTCAACTAGAAGACCCATGATCATTTTCAAATGGGGCGTGCTCTAGTTATGAGTCCACTTAGTTGTTCTATTTTAATTCAATAAGTGTAATGGGTTATGTGTGTGTGTCCAAATTGGCTAAGTGTTGCAAATGGGTCAAGCCCACTTAAGTCCATGTTGTACACGAATTTGGGAGCTTAGTAGGAGGAATCTTTGGTTTGCATGCCAAAAGTAACTCCTATAAGTTATTAGTTTGTTTATTGTTTTGTTAATTATGTGGGAGTTACACTTTTTAATATGAGAAGTAAAGTGTGGCAGCCACATAATGATGGTTATGAGAGAATAATAAACTCACCATTAGAGGCTGAGTTAAGGAGGGAATTAGTGAGCCATTTAGTGACATGATTAGGCTAATTATTGTGGGGGTTATGATCTCTTTTGGAAGCCAAAAGTTGGAAGCCTAATACTCTTTTTGTACACTCCATTTTCATGTTGAATAACAACTTTGAGTTCATTTTGGATTGATTCCAATTGTGAGAGTGTTTTCTCTCTTGGGTTCTTCATTGAGCCAACCCTTGTTCTTATCAAGAATCCAAGATTCTTGTGGCGAACCTCACATTGGCTTATCAAATCCCCTTGGATTCGTGGCGCCTACCTCCCATTTCTCATCTTATCCAATTTTTTATTTCATCTTCTTCTATAATTTTGCTTGGTCACTCAAGGATAGATCCGAAAATATATATGTTCCTTGTTAGGATCATATCATTTGGTATCGAGCTTAGGCTTTGGTTGAATTTTGAGTTTTGTTCTTCTTCTACCTTTCTCCTTTTCTTCTTTTTGCTATGTTGCGATTTGAAAAATTCGACTACGTGCAAGAACATAGGAAAGAGGTTGAAGAGTGGATCCGGCAAATGCATGAGAGGCGTGACAAGAAGATGAGAGAGAACAAAAAAAAGAAGTTGAGAAAAGAGGAAAGAATGAAAAGACAAATAGAAAGTTTTGAAGACCATGTGAAGAAGTTGGTGGAAGACTCCAACAAGAATGAGAATGAGAAGAAAGAGAGAGAGAAAGCAAAACAAGAGAATGAGGCAAAAGCAAAAGAGAAAGAAAAGAAAAATGATGATCAAAAGGAAGGAGAAAAGGAGAGTGAAAAGAAGAGTGATGATAAAGAGAAAAATAGTGTGAAAAATGATGAGAAAAATAGTGCGGAAATAATTGAGAAAAAAGAGAGTTATTTGGAAACAAAAAGTGAAGAGAAGAGGGTTTTAATTTCAAGGCAGCCCCAATGCATATTTTATTGCAAGAATTTTCATTTGGTTGCTAACACTTCTAATGATCCTTTTTTGCCTAGTGATGTTGTAACTCTTTTGTAAACATTTGGAAATTTCATCCCAAAGTAAATACCCCATGGTTTGGAAACTTGCAAGGATTCCAAAAGTCTCAATAAAGCACCTGCTCATGCTTTACCTCCTATTGAAAAATATTATGAACTTAAGTTTGATACAACCGTTGTAATGGAAGAGTTCATCCCAAGGGAGGTACTCCATGGCTTGGGAACTTGCATGGTTACCCAAAAGTATGGATATCTTAACACAAGATTCGATAACATGCTTGGGATTGAAGTCATAAATTCGAGGACGAATTTTCTTAAAGAAGGAGGGTAGGATATGAGCCATGGGGGGGCAAGTCAAATTTCCAACAAGAATGATATGAGCCCAATGAAGACCATGGATCAAGAATCAAATCAAGGACTTGGTGGGCCCATGACAAGAGTTAGACACAAGAAAGCCCAACAAGCTCTTAATTACATGGGGGCTATTTTGATAGAAGCAAGCCCAAGAATGAGACCAAATGGAATGGAGCCCCAATTGATGACCTACCTCATTCAACTAGAAGACCCATGATCATTTTCAAATAGGGCGTGCTCTAGTTATGAGTCCACTTAGTTGTTCTATTTTAATTCAATAAGTGTAATGGGTTATGTGTGTGTGTCCAAATTGGCTAAGTGTTGCAAATGGGTCAAGCCCACTTAAGTCCATGTTGTACACGAATTTGGGAGCTTAGTAGGAGGAATCTTTGGTTTGCATGCCAATAGTAACTCCTATAAGTTATTAGTTTGTTTATTGTTTTGTTAATTATGTGGGAGTTACACTTTTTAATATGAGAAGTAAAGTGTGGCAGCCACATAATGATGGTTATGAGAGAATAATAAACTCACCATTAGAGACTGAGTTAAGGAGGGAATTAGTGAGCCATTTAGTGACATGATTAGGCTAATTATTGTGGGGGTTATGATCTCTTTTGGAAGCCAAAAGTTGGAAGCCTAATACTCTTTTTGTACACTCCATTTTCATGTTGAATAACAACTTTGAGTTCATTTTGGATTGATTCCAATTGTGAGAGTGTTTTCTCTCTTGGGTTCTTCATTGAGCCAACCCTTGTTCTTATCAAGAATCCAAGATTCTTGTGGCGAACCTCACATTGGCTTATCAAATCCCCTTGGATTCGTGGCACCTACCTCCCATTTCTCATCTTATCCAATTTTTTATTTCATCTTCTTCTATAATTTTGCTTGGTCACTCAAGGATAGATCCGAAAATATATATTTTCCTTGTTAGGATCATATCATTTGGTATTAGAGCTTATGCTTTGGTTGAATTTTGAGTTTTGTTCTTCTTCTACCTTTCTCCTTTTCTTCTTTTTGCTATGTTGCGATTTGAAAAATTCGACTACGTGCAAGAACATAGGAAAGAGGTTGAAGAGTGGATCCGGCAAATGCATGAGAGGCGTGACAAGAAGATGACAGAGAACAAAAAAAAGAAGTTGAGAAAAGAGGAAAGAATGAAAACACAAATAGAAAGTTTTGAAGACCATGTGAAGAAGTTGGTGGAAGACTCCAATAAGAAAGAGAATGAGAAGAAAGAGAGAGAGAAAGCAAAACAAGAGAATCAGGCAAAAGCAAAAGAGAAAGAAAAGAAAAATGATGATCAAAAGGAAGGAGAAAAGGAGAGTGAAAAGAAGAGTGATGATAAAGAGAAAAATAGTGTGAAAAATGATGAGAAAAATAGTGCGGAAATAATTGAGAAAAAAGAGAGTTATTTGGAAACAGAAAGTGAAGAGAAGAGGGTTTTAATTTCAAGGCAGCCCCAATGCATATTTTATTGCAAGAATTTTCATTTGGTTGCTAACACTTCTAATGATCCTTTTTTGCCTAGTGATGTTGTAACTCTTTTGTAAACATTTGGAAATTTCATCCCAAAGTAAATACCCCATGGTTTGGAAACTTGCAAGGATTCCAAAAGTCTCAATAAAGCACCTGCTCATGCTTTACCTCCTATTGAAAAATATTATGAACTTAAGTTTGATACAACCGTTGTAATGGAAGAGTTCATCCCAAGGGAGGTACTCCATGGCTTGGGAACTTGCATGGTTACCCAAAAGTATGGATATCTTAACACAAGATTCGATAACATGCTTGGGATTGAAGTCATAAATTCGAGGACGAATTTTCTTAAAGAAGGAGGGTAGGATATGAGCCATGGGGGGGCAAGTCAAATTTCCAACAAGAATGATATGAGCCCAATGAAGACCATGGATCAAGAATCAAATCAAGGACTTGGTGGGCCCATGACAAGAGTTAGACACAAGAAAGCCCAACAAGCTCTTAATTACATGGGGGCTATTTTGATAGAAGCAAGCCCAAGAATGATACCAAATGGAATGGAGCCCCAATTGATGACCTACCTCATTCAACTAGAAGACCCATGATCATTTTCAAATAGGGCGTGCTCTAGTTATGAGTCCACTTAGTTGTTCTATTTTAATTCAATAAGTGTAATGGGTTATGTGTGTGTGTCCAAATTGGCTAAGTGTTGCAAATGGGTCAAGCCCACTTAAGTCCATGTTGTACACGAATTTGGGAGCTTAGTAGGAGGAATCTTTGGTTTGCATGCCAATAGTAACTCCTATAAGTTATTAGTTTGTTTATTGTTTTGTTAATTATGTGGGAGTTACACTTTTTAATATGAGAAGTAAAGTGTGGCAGCCACATAATGATGGTTATGAGAGAATAATAAACTCACCATTAGAGACTGAGTTAAGGAGGGAATTAGTGAGCCATTTAGTGACATGATTAGGCTAATTATTGTGGGGGTTATGATCTCTTTTGGAAGCCAAAAGTTGGAAGCCTAATACTCTTTTTGTACACTCCATTTTCATGTTGAATAACAACTTTGAGTTCATTTTGGATTGATTCCAATTGTGAGAGTGTTTTCACTCTTGGGTTCTTCATTGAGCCAACCCTTGTTCTTATCAAGAATCCAAGATTCTTGTGGCGAACCTCACATTGGCTTATCAAATCCCCTTGGATTCGTGGCGCCTACCTCCCATTTCTCATCTTATCCAATTTTTTATTTCATCTTCTTCTATAATTTTGCTTGGTCACTCAAGGATAGATCCGAAAATATATATGTTCCTTGTTAGGATCATATCATTTGGTATCAGAGCTTAGGCTTTGGTTGAATTTTGAGTTTTGTTCTTCTTCTACCTTTCTCCTTTTCTTCTTTTTGCTATGTTGCGATTTGAAAAATTCGACTACGTGCAAGAACATAGGAAAGAGGTTGAAGAGTGGATCCGGCAAATGCATGAGAGGCGTGACAAGAAGATGACAGAGAACAAAAAAAAGAAGTTGAGAAAAGAGGAAAGAATGAAAACACAAATAGAAAGTTTTGAAGACCATGTGAAGAAGTTGGTGGAAGACTCCAATAAGAAAGAGAATGAGAAGAAAGAGAGAGAGAAAGCAAAACAAGAGAATCAGGCAAAAGCAAAAGAGAAAGAAAAGAAAAATGATGATCAAAAGGAAGGAGAAAAGGAGAGTGAAAAGAAGAGTGATGATAAAGAGAAAAATAGTGTGAAAAATGATGAGAAAAATAGTGCGGAAAGAATTGAGAAAAAGAGAGTTATTTGGAAACAGAAAGTGAAGAGAAGAGGGTTTTAATTTCAAGGCAGCCCCAATGCATATTTTATTGCAAGAATTTTCATTTGGTTGCTAACACTTCTAATGATCCTTTTTGCCTAGTGATGTTGTAACTCTTTTGTAAACATTTGGAAATTTCATCCCAAAGTAAATACCCCATGGTTTGGAAACTTGCAAGGATTCCAAAAGTCTCAATAAAGCACCTGCTCATGCTTTACCTCCTATTGAAAAATATTATGAACTTAAGTTTGATACAACCGTTGTAATGGAAGAGTTCATCCCAAGGAGGTACTCCATGGCTTGGGAACTTGCATGGTTACCCAAAAGTATGGATATCTTAACACAAGATTCGATAACATGCTTGGGATTGAAGTCATAAATTCGAGGACGAATTTTCTTAAAGAAGGAGGGTAGGATATGAGCCATGGGGGGGCAAGTCAAATTTCCAACAAGAATGATATGAGCCCAATGAAGACCATGGATCAAGAATCAAATCAAGGACTTGGTGGGCCCATGACAAGAGTTAGACACAAGAAAGCCCAACAAGCTCTTAATTACATGGGGGCTATTTTGATAGAAGCAAGCCCAAGAATGAGACCAAATGGAATGGAGCCCCAATTGATGACCTACCTCATTCAACTAGAAGACCCATGATCATTTTCAAATAGGGCGTGCTCTAGTTATGAGTCCACTTAGTTGTTCTATTTTAATTCAATAAGTGTAATGGGTTATGTGTGTGTGTCCAAATTGGCTAAGTGTTGCAAATGGGTCAAGCCCACTTAAGTCCATGTTGTACACGAATTTGGGAGCTTAGTAGGAGGAATCTTTGGTTTGCATGCCAATAGTAACTCCTATAAGTTATTAGTTTGTTTATTGTTTTGTTAATTATGTGGGAGTTACACTTTTTAATATGAGAAGTAAAGTGTGGCAGCCACATAATGATGGTTATGAGAGAATAATAAACTCACCATTAGAGACTGAGTTAAGGAGGGAATTAGTGAGCCATTTAGTGACATGATTAGGCTAATTATTGTGGGGGTTATGATCTCTTTTGGAAGCCAAAAGTTGGAAGCCTAATACTCTTTTTGTACACTCCATTTTCATGTTGAATAACAACTTTGAGTTCATTTTGGATTGATTCCAATTGTGAGAGTGTTTTCTCTCTTGGGTTCTTCATTGAGCCAACCCTTGTTCTTATCAAGAATCCAAGATTCTTGTGGCGAACCTCACATTGGCTTATCAAATCCCCTTGGATTCGTGGCGCCTACCTCCCATTTCTCATCTTATCCAATTTTTTATTTCATCTTCTTCTATAATTTTGCTTGGTCACTCAAGGATAGATCCGAAAATATATATGTTCCTTGTTAGGATCATATCATTTGGTATCAGAGCTTAGGCTTTGGTTGAATTTTGAGTTTTGTTCTTCTTCTACCTTTCTCCTTTTCTTCTTTTTGCTATGTTGCGATTTGAAAAATTCGACTACGTCCAAGAACATAGGAAAGAGGTTGAAGAGTGGATCCGGCAAATGCATGAGAGGCGTGACAAGAAGATGAGAGAGAACAAAAAAAAGAAGTTGAGAAAAGAGGAAAGAATGAAAAGACAAATAGAAAGTTTTGAAGACCATGTGAAGAAGTTGGTGGAAGACTCCAACAAGAAAGAGAATGAGAAGAAAGAGAGAGAGAAAGCAAAACAAGAGAATGAGGCAAAAGCAAAAGAGAAAGAAAAGAAAAATGATGATCAAAAGGAAGGAGAAAAGGAGAGTGAAAAGAAGAGTGATGATAAAGAGAAAAATAGTGTGAAAAATGATGAGAAAAATAGTGCGGAAATAATTGAGAAAAAAGAGAGTTATTTGGAAACAAAAAGTGAAGAGAAGAGGGTTTTAATTTCAAGGCAGCCCCAATGCATATTTTATTGCAAGAATTTTCATTTGGTTGCTAACACTTCTAATGATCCTTTTTTGCCTAGTGATGTTGTAACTCTTTTGTAAACATTTGGAAATTTCATCCCAAAGTAAATACCCCATGGTTTGGAAACTTGCAAGGATTCCAAAAGTCTCAATAAAGCACCTGCTCATGCTTTACCTCCTATTGAAAAATATTATGAACTTAAGTTTGATACAACCGTTGTAATGGAAGAGTTCATCCCAAGGGAGGTACTCCATGGCTTGGGAACTTGCATGGTTACCCAAAAGTATGGATATCTTAACACAAGATTCGATAACATGCTTGGGATTGAAGTCATAAATTCGAGGACGAATTTTCTTAAAGAAGGAGGGTATGATATGAGCCATGGGGGGGCAAGTCCAATTTCCAACAAGAATGATATGAGCCCAATGAAGACCATGGATCAAGAATCAAATCAAGGACTTGGTGGGCCCATGACAAGAGTTAGACACAAGAAAGCCCAACAAGCTCTTAATTACATGGGGGCTATTTTGATAGAAGCAAGCCCAAGAATGAGACCAAATGGAATGGAGCCCCAATTGATGACCTACCTCATTCAACTAGAAGACCCATGATCATTTTCAAATGGGGCGTGCTCTAGTTATGAGTCCACTTAGTTGTTCTATTTTAATTCAATAAGTGTAATGGGTTATGTGTGTGTGTCCAAATTGGCTAAGTGTTGCAAATGGGTCAAGCCCACTTAAGTCCATGTTGTACACGAATTTGGGAGCTTAGTAGGAGGAATCTTTGGTTTGCATGCCAAAAGTAACTCCTATAAGTTATTAGTTTGTTTATTGTTTTGTTAATTATGTGGGAGTTACACTTTTTAATATGAGAAGTAAAGTGTGGCAGCCACATAATGATGGTTATGAGAGAATAATAAACTCACCATTAGAGGCTGAGTTAAGGAGGGAATTAGTGAGCCATTTAGTGACATGATTAGGCTAATTATTGTGGGGGTTATGATCTCTTTTGGAAGCCAAAAGTTGGAAGCCTAATACTCTTTTTGTACACTCCATTTTCATGTTGAATAACAACTTTGAGTTCATTTTGGATTGATTCCAATTGTGAGAGTGTTTTCTCTCTTGGGTTCTTCATTGAGCCAACCCTTGTTCTTATCAAGAATCCAAGATTCTTGTGGCGAACCTCACATTGGCTTATCAAATCCCCTTGGATTCGTGGCGCCTACCTCCCATTTCTCATCTTATCCAATTTTTTATTTCATCTTCTTCTATAATTTTGCTTGGTCACTCAAGGATAGATCCGAAAATATATATGTTCCTTGTTAGGATCATATCATTTGGTATCAGAGCTTAGGCTTTGGTTGAATTTTGAGTTTTGTTCTTCTTCTACCTTTCTCCTTTTCTTCTTTTTGCTATGTTGCGATTTGAAAAATTCGACTACGTGCAAGAACATAGGAAAGAGGTTGAAGAGTGGATCCGGCAAATGCATGAGAGGCGTGACAAGAAGATGAGAGAGAACAAAAAAAAGAAGTTGAGAAAAGAGGAAAGAATGAAAAGACAAATAGAAAGTTTTGAAGACCATGTGAAGAAGTTGGTGGAAGACTCCAACAAGAAAGAGAATGAGAAGAAAGAGAGAGAGAAAGCAAAACAAGAGAATGAGGCAAAAGCAAAAGAGAAAGAAAAGAAAAATGATGATCAAAAGGAAGGAGAAAAGGAGAGTGAAAAGAAGAGTGATGATAAAGAGAAAAATAGTGTGAAAAATGATGAGAAAAATAGTGCGGAAATAATTGAGAAAAAGAGAGTTATTTGGAAACAAAAAGTGAAGAGAAGAGGGTTTTAATTTCAAGGCAGCCCCAATGCATATTTTATTGCAAGAATTTTCATTTGGTTGCTAACACTTCTAATGATCCTTTTTTGCCTAGTGATGTTGTAACTCTTTTGTAAACATTTGGAAATTTCATCCCAAAGTAAATACCCCATGGTTTGGAAACTTGCAAGGATTCCAAAAGTCTCAATAAAGCACCTGCTCATGCTTTACCTCCTATTGAAAAATATTATGAACTTAAGTTTGATACAACCGTTGTAATGGAAGAGTTCATCCCAAGGGAGGTACTCCATGGCTTGGGAACTTGCATGGTTACCCAAAAGTATGGATATCTTAACACAAGATTCGATAACATGCTTGGGATTGAAGTCATAAATTCGAGGACGAATTTTCTTAAAGAAGGAGGGTATGATATGAGCCATGGGGGGGCAAGTCCAATTTCCAACAAGAATGATATGAGCCCAATGAAGACCATGGATCAAGAATCAAATCAAGGACTTGGTGGGCCCATGACAAGAGTTAGACACAAGAAAGCCCAACAAGCTCTTAATTACATGGGGGCTATTTTGATAGAAGCAAGCCCAAGAATGAGACCAAATGGAATGGAGCCCCAATTGATGACCTACCTCATTCAACTAGAAGACCCATGATCATTTTCAAATGGGGCGTGCTCTAGTTATGAGTCCACTTAGTTGTTCTATTTTAATTCAATAAGTGTAATGGGTTATGTGTGTGTGTCCAAATTGGCTAAGTGTTGCAAATGGGTCAAGCCCACTTAAGTCCATGTTGTACACGAATTTGGGAGCTTAGTAGGAGGAATCTTTGGTTTGCATGCCAAAAGTAACTCCTATAAGTTATTAGTTTGTTTATTGTTTTGTTAATTATGTGGGAGTTACACTTTTTAATATGAGAAGTAAAGTGTGGCAGCCACATAATGATGGTTATGAGAGAATAATAAACTCACCATTAGAGGCTGAGTTAAGGAGGGAATTAGTGAGCCATTTAGTGACATGATTAGGCTAATTATTGTGGGGGTTATGATCTCTTTTGGAAGCCAAAAGTTGGAAGCCTAATACTCTTTTTGTACACTCCATTTTCATGTTGAATAACAACTTTGAGTTCATTTTGGATTGATTCCAATTGTGAGAGTGTTTTCTCTCTTGGGTTCTTCATTGAGCCAACCCTTGTTCTTATCAAGAATCCAAGATTCTTGTGGCGAACCTCACATTGGCTTATCAAATCCCCTTGGATTCGTGGCGCCTACCTCCCATTTCTCATCTTATCCAATTTTTTATTTCATCTTCTTCTATAATTTTGCTTGGTCACTCAAGGATAGATCCGAAAATATATATGTTCCTTGTTAGGATCATATCATTTGGTATCAGAGCTTAGGCTTTGGTTGAATTTTGAGTTTTGTTCTTCTTCTACCTTTCTCCTTTTCTTCTTTTTGCTATGTTGCGATTTGAAAAATTCGACTACGTGCAAGAACATAGGAAAGAGGTTGAAGAGTGGATCCGGCAAATGCATGAGAGGCGTGACAAGAAGATGAGAGAGAACAAAAAAAGAAGTTGAGAAAAGAGGAAAGAATGAAAAGACAAATAGAAAGTTTTGAAGACCATGTGAAGAAGTTGGTGGAAGACTCCAACAAGAAAGAGAATGAGAAGAAAGAGAGAGAGAAAGCAAAACAAGAGAATGAGGCAAAAGCAAAAGAGAAAGAAAAGAAAAATGATGATCAAAAGGAAGGAGAAAAGGAGAGTGAAAAGAAGAGTGATGATAAAGAGAAAAATAGTGTGAAAAATGATGAGAAAAATAGTGCGGAAATAATTGAGAAAAAAGAGAGTTATTTGGAAACAAAAAGTGAAGAGAAGAGGGTTTTAATTTCAAGGCAGCCCCAATGCATATTTTATTGCAAGAATTTTCATTTGGTTGCTAACACTTCTAATGATCCTTTTTTGCCTAGTGATGTTGTAACTCTTTTGTAAACATTTGGAAATTTCATCCCAAAGTAAATACCCCATGGTTTGGAAACTTGCAAGGATTCCAAAAGTCTCAATAAAGCACCTGCTCATGCTTTACCTCCTATTGAAAAATATTATGAACTTAAGTTTGATACAACCGTTGTAATGGAAGAGTTCATCCCAAGGGAGGTACTCCATGGCTTGGGAACTTGCATGGTTACCCAAAAGTATGGATATCTTAACACAAGATTCGATAACATGCTTGGGATTGAAGTCATAAATTCGAGGACGAATTTTCTTAAAGAAGGAGGGTATGATATGAGCCATGGGGGGGCAAGTCCAATTTCCAACAAGAATGATATGAGCCCAATGAAGACCATGGATCAAGAATCAAATCAAGGACTTGGTGGGCCCATGACAAGAGTTAGACACAAGAAAGCCCAACAAGCTCTTAATTACATGGGGGCTATTTTGATAGAAGCAAGCCCAAGAATGAGACCAAATGGAATGGAGCCCCAATTGATGACCTACCTCATTCAACTAGAAGACCCATGATCATTTTCAAATGGGGCGTGCTCTAGTTATGAGTCCACTTAGTTGTTCTATTTTAATTCAATAAGTGTAATGGGTTATGTGTGTGTGTCCAAATTGGCTAAGTGTTGCAAATGGGTCAAGCCCACTTAAGTCCATGTTGTACACGAATTTGGGAGCTTAGTAGGAGGAATCTTTGGTTTGCATGCCAAAAGTAACTCCTATAAGTTATTAGTTTGTTTATTGTTTTGTTAATTATGTGGGAGTTACACTTTTTAATATGAGAAGTAAAGTGTGGCAGCCACATAATGATGGTTATGAGAGAATAATAAACTCACCATTAGAGACTGAGTTAAGGAGGGAATTAGTGAGCCATTTAGTGACATGATTAGGCTAATTATTGTGGGGGTTATGATCTCTTTTGGAAGCCAAAAGTTGGAAGCCTAATACTCTTTTTGTACACTCCATTTTCATGTTGAATAACAACTTTGAGTTCATTTTGGATTGATTCCAATTGTGAGAGTGTTTTCTCTCTTGGGTTCTTCATTGAGCCAACCCTTGTTCTTATCAAGAATCCAAGATTCTTGTGGCGAACCTCACATTGGCTTATCAAATCCCCTTGGATTCGTGGCACCTACCTCCCATTTCTCATCTTATCCAATTTTTTATTTCATCTTCTTCTATAATTTTGCTTGGTCACTCAAGGATAGATCCGAAAATATATATTTTCCTTGTTAGGATCATATCATTTGGTATTAGAGCTTAGGCTTTGGTTGAATTTTGAGTTTTGTTCTTCTTCTACCTTTCTCCTTTTCTTCTTTTTGCTATGTTGCGATTTGAAAAATTCGACTACGTGCAAGAACATAGGAAAGAGGTTGAAGAGTGGATCCGGCAAATGCATGAGAGGCGTGACAAGAAGATGACAGAGAACAAAAAAAAGAAGTTGAGAAAAGAGGAAAGAATGAAAACACAAATAGAAAGTTTTGAAGACCATGTGAAGAAGTTGGTGGAAGACTCCAATAAGAAAGAGAATGAGAAGAAAGAGAGAGAGAAAGCAAAACAAGAGAATCAGGCAAAAGCAAAAGAGAAAGAAAAGAAAAATGATGATCAAAAGGAAGGAGAAAAGGAGAGTGAAAAGAAGAGTGATGATAAAGAGAAAAATAGTGTGAAAAATGATGAGAAAAATAGTGCGGAAATAATTGAGAAAAAAGAGAGTTATTTGGAAACAAAAAGTGAAGAGAAGAGGGTTTTAATTTCAAGGCAGCCCCAATGCATATTTTATTGCAAGAATTTTCATTTGGTTGCTAACACTTCTAATGATCCTTTTTTGCCTAGTGATGTTGTAACTCTTTTGTAAACATTTGGAAATTTCATCCCAAAGTAAATACCCCATGGTTTGGAAACTTGCAAGGATTCCAAAAGTCTCAATAAAGCACCTGCTCATGCTTTACCTCCTATTGAAAAATATTATGAACTTAAGTTTGATACAACCGTTGTAATGGAAGAGTTCATCCCAAGGGAGGTACTCCATGGCTTGGGAACTTGCATGGTTACCCAAAAGTATGGATATCTTAACACAAGATTCGATAACATGCTTGGGATTGAAGTCATAAATTCGAGGACGAATTTTCTTAAAGAAGGAGGGTAGGATATGAGCCATGGGGGGGCAAGTCAAATTTCCAACAAGAATGATATGAGCCCAATGAAGACCATGGATCAAGAATCAAATCAAGGACTTGGTGGGCCCATGACAAGAGTTAGACACAAGAAAGCCCAACAAGCTCTTAATTACATGGGGGCTATTTTGATAGAAGCAAGCCCAAGAATGAGACCAAATGGAATGGAGCCCCAATTGATGACCTACCTCATTCAACTAGAAGACCCATGATCATTTTCAAATGGGCGTGCTCTAGTTATGAGTCCACTTAGTTGTTCTATTTTAATTCAATAAGTGTAATGGGTTATGTGTGTGTGTCCAAATTGGCTAAGTGTTGCAAATGGGTCAAGCCCACTTAAGTCCATGTTGTACACGAATTTGGGAGCTTAGTAGGAGGAATCTTTGGTTTGCATGCCAATAGTAACTCCTATAAGTTATTAGTTTGTTTATTGTTTTGTTAATTATGTGGGAGTTACACTTTTTAATATGAGAAGTAAAGTGTGGCAGCCACATAATGATGGTTATGAGAGAATAATAAACTCACCATTAGAGACTGAGTTAAGGAGGGAATTAGTGAGCCATTTAGTGACATGATTAGGCTAATTATTGTGGGGGTTATGATCTCTTTTGGAAGCCAAAAGTTGGAAGCCTAATACTCTTTTTGTACACTCCATTTTCATGTTGAATAACAACTTTGAGTTCATTTTGGATTGATTCCAATTGTGAGAGTGTTTTCTCTCTTGGGTTCTTCATTGAGCCAACCCTTGTTCTTATCAAGAATCCAAGATTCTTGTGGCGAACCTCACATTGGCTTATCAAATCCCGTTGGATTCATGGCGCCTACCTCCCATTTCTCATCTTATCCAATTTTTCATTTCATCTTCTTCTATAATTTTGCTTGGTCACTCAAGGATCGATCCGAAAATATATATGTTCCTTGTTAGGATCATATCATTTGGTATCAGAGCTTAGGCTTTGGTTGAATTTTGAGTTTTGTTCTTCTTCTACCTTTCTCCTTTTCTTCTTTTTGCTATGTTGCGATTTGAAAAATTCGACTACGTGCAAGAACATAGGAAAGAGGTTGAAGAGTGGATCCGGCAAATGCATGAGAGGCGTGACAAGAAGATGAGAGAGAACAAAAAAAAGAAGTTGAGAAAAGAGGAAAGAATGAAAAGACAAATAGAAAGTTTTGAAGACCATGTGAAGAAGTTGGTGGAAGACTCCAACAAGAAAGAGAATGAGAAGAAAGAGAGAGAGAAAGCAAAACAAGAGAATGAGGCAAAAGCAAAAGAGAAAGAAAAGAAAAATGATGATCAAAAGGAAGGAGAAAAGGAGAGTGAAAAGAAGAGTGATGATAAAGAGAAAAATAGTGTGAAAAATGATGAGAAAAATAGTGCGGAAATAATTGAGAAAAAGAGAGTTATTTGGAAACAAAAAGTGAAGAGAAGAGGGTTTTAATTTCAAGGCAGCCCCAATGCATATTTTATTGCAAGAATTTTCATTTGGTTGCTAACACTTCTAATGATCCTTTTTTTCCTAGTGATGTTGTAACTCTTTTGTAAACATTTGGAAATTTCATCCCAAAGTAAATACCCCATGGTTTGGAAACTTGCAAGGATTCCAAAAGTCTCAATAAAGCACCTGCTCATGCTTTACCTCCTATTGAAAAATATTATGAACTTAAGTTTGATACAACCGTTGTAATGGAAGAGTTCATCCCAAGGGAGGTACTCCATGGCTTGGGAACTTGCATGGTTACCCAAAAGTATGGATATCTTAACACAAGATTCGATAACATGCTTGGGATTGAAGTCATAAATTCGAGGACGAATTTTCTTAAAGAAGGAGGGTATGATATGAGCCATGGGGGGGCAAGTCCAATTTCCAACAAGAATGATATGAGCCCAATGAAGACCATGGATCAAGAATCAAATCAAGGACTTGGTGGGCCCATGACAAGAGTTAGACACAAGAAAGCCCAACAAGCTCTTAATTACATGGGGGCTATTTTGATAGAAGCAAGCCCAAGAATGAGACCAAATGGAATGGAGCCCCAATTGATGACCTACCTCATTCAACTAGAAGACCCATGATCATTTTCAAATGGGGCGTGCTCTAGTTATGAGTCCACTTAGTTGTTCTATTTTAATTCAATAAGTGTAATGGGTTATGTGTGTGTGTCCAAATTGGCTAAGTGTTGCAAATGGGTCAAGCCCACTTAAGTCCATGTTGTACACGAATTTGGGAGCTTAGTAGGAGGAATCTTTGGTTTGCATGCCAAAAGTAACTCCTATAAGTTATTAGTTTGTTTATTGTTTTGTTAATTATGTGGGAGTTACACTTTTTAATATGAGAAGTAAAGTGTGGCAGCCACATAATGATGGTTATGAGAGAATAATAAACTCACCATTAGAGGCTGAGTTAAGGAGGGAATTAGTGAGCCATTTAGTGACATGATTAGGCTAATTATTGTGGGGGTTATGATCTCTTTTGGAAGCCAAAAGTTGGAAGCCTAATACTCTTTTTGTACACTCCATTTTCATGTTGAATAACAACTTTGAGTTCATTTTGGATTGATTCCAATTGTGAGAGTGTTTTCTCTCTTGGGTTCTTCATTGAGCCAACCCTTGTTCTTATCAAGAATCCAAGATTCTTGTGGCGAACCTCACATTGGCTTATCAAATCCCGTTGGATTCATGGCGCCTACCTCCCATTTCTCATCTTATCCAATTTTTCATTTCATCTTCTTCTATAATTTTGCTTGGTCACTCAAGGAAGGATCTGAAAATATATATGTTCCTTGTTAGGATCATATCATTTGGTATCAGAGCTTTGGCTTTGGTTGAATTTTGAGTTTTGTTCTTCTTCTACCTTTCTCCTTTTCTTCTTTTTGCTATGTTGCGATTTGAAAAATTCGACTACGTGCAAGAACATAGGAAAGAGGTTGAAGAGTGGATCCGACAAATGCATGAGAGGCGTGACAAGAAGATGAGAGAGAACAAAAAAAAGAAGTTGAGAAAAGAGGAAAGAATGAAAAGACAAATAGAAAGTTTTGAAGACCATGTGAAGAAGTTGGTGGAAGACTCCAACAAGAAAGAGAATGAGAAGAAAGAGAGAGAGAAAGCAAAACAAGAGAATGAGGCAAAAGCAAAAGAGAAAGAAAAGAAAAATGATGATCAAAAGGAAGGAGAAAAGGAGAGTGAAAAGAAGAGTGATGATAAAGAGAAAAATAGTGTGAAAAATGATGAGAAAAATAGTGCGGAAATAATTGAGAAAAAAGAGAGTTATTTGGAAACAAAAAGTGAAGAGAAGAGGGTTTTAATTTCAAGGCAGCCCCAATGCATATTTTATTGCAAGAATTTTCATTTGGTTGCTAACACTTCTAATGATCCTTTTTTTCCTAGTGATGTTGTAACTCTTTTGTAAACATTTGGAAATTTCATCCCAAAGTAAATACCCCATGGTTTGGAAACTTGCAAGGATTCCAAAAGTCTCAATAAAGCACCTGCTCATGCTTTACCTCCTATTGAAAAATATTATGAACTTAAGTTTGATACAACCGTTGTAATGGAAGAGTTCATCCCAAGGGAGGTACTCCATGGCTTGGGAACTTGCATGGTTACCCAAAAGTATGGATATCTTAACCCAAGATTCGATAACATGCTTGGGATTGAAGTCATAAATTCGAGGACGAATTTTCTTAAAGAAGGAGGGTATGATATGAGCCATGGGGGGGCAAGTCCAATTTCCAACAAGAATGATATGAGCCCAATGAAGACCATGGATCAAGAATCAAATCAAGGACTTGGTGGGCCCATGACAAGAGTTAGACACAAGAAAGCCCAACAAGCTCTTAATTACATGGGGGCTATTTTGATAGAAGCAAGCCCAAGAATGGGACCAAATGGAATGGAGCCCCAATTGATGACCTACCTCATTCAACTAGAAGACCCATGATCATTTTCAAATGGGGCGTGCTCTAGTTATGAGTCCACTTAGTTGTTCTATTTTAATTCAATAAGTGTAATGGGTTATGTGTGTGTGTCCAAATTGGCTAAGTGTTGCAAATGGGTCAAGCCCACTTAAGTCCATGTTGTACACGAATTTGGGAGCTTAGTAGGAGGAATCTTTGGTTTGCATGCCAATAGTAACTCCTATAAGTTATTAGTTTGTTTATTGTTTTGTTAATTATGTGGGAGTTACACTTTTTAATATGAGAAGTAAAGTGTGGCAGCCACATAATGATGGTTATGAGAGAATAATAAACTCACCATCAGAGGCTGAGTTAAGGAGGGAATTAGTGAGCCATTTAGTGACATGATTAGGCTAATTATTGTGGGGGTTATGATCTCTTTTGGAAGCCAAAAGTTGGAAGCCTAATACTCTTTTTGTACACTCCATTTTCATGTTGAATAACAACTTTGAGTTTATTTTGGATTGATTCCAATTGTGAGAGTGTTTTCTCTCTTGGGTTCTTCATTGAGCCAACCCTTGTTCTTATCAAGAATCCAAGATTCTTGTGGCGAACCTCACATTGGCTTATCAAATCCCCTTGGATTCGTGGCGCCTACCTCCCATTTCTCTTCTTATCCAATTTTTTATTTCATCTTCTTCTATAATTTTGCTTGGTCACTCAAGGAAGGATCTGAAAATATATATGTTCCTTGTTAGGATCATATCATTTGGTATCAGAGCTTTGGCTTTGGTTGAATTTTGAGTTTTGTTCTTCTTCTACCTTTCTCCTTTTCTTCTTTTTTTTATGTTGCGATTTGAAAAATTCGACTACGTGCAAGAACATAGGAAAGAGGTTGAAGAGTGGATCCGACAAATGCATGAGAGGCGTGACAAGAAGATGAGAGAGAACGAAAAAAAGAAGTTGAGAAAAGAGGAAAGAATGAAAAGACAAATAGAAAGTTTTGAAGACCATGTGAAGAAGTTGGTGGAAGACTCCAACAAGAAAGAGAATGAGAAGAAAGAGAGAGAGAAAGCAAAACAAGAGAATGAGGAAAAAGCAAAAGAGAAATAAAAGAAAAATGATGATCAAAAGGAAGAAGAAAAAGAGAGTGATGATAAAGAGAAAAATAGTGTGAAAATTAATGAGAAAAATAGTGCGGAAATAATTGAGAAAAAAGAGAGTTATTTGGAAACAAAAAGTGAAGAGAAGAGGGTTTTATTTTCAAGGCAGCCCCAATGCATATTTTATTGCAAGAATTTTCATTTGGTTGCTAACACTTCTAATGATCTCTTTTTGCCTAGTGATGTTGCAGCTCTTTTGCAAACATTTGGAAATTTCATCCCAAAGGAAATACCCCATGGTTTGGAAACTAGCAAGGATTCCAAAAGTCTCAATAAAGCACCTGCTCATGCCTTACCTCCTATTGAAATATATTATGAACTTAAGTTTGATACAGCCGATGTAATGGAAGAGTTCATCCCAAGGGAGGTACTCCATGGCTTGGGAACTTGCATGGTTACCCAAAAGTATGGATATCTTAACACAAGATTCGATAACATGCTTGGGATTGAAGTCATAAATTCGAGGACGAATTTTCTTAAAGAAGGAGGGTATGATATGAGCCATGGGGGGGCAAGTCCAATTTCCAACAAGAATGATATGAGCCCAATGAAGACCATGGATCAAGAATCAAATCAAGGACTTGGTGGGCCCATGACAAGAGTTAGACACAAGAAAGCCCAACAAGCTCTTAATTACATGGGGGCTATTTTGATAGAAGCAAGCCCAAGAATGAGACCAAATGGAATGGAGCCCCAATTGATGACCTACCTCATTCAACTAGAAGACCCATGATCATTTTCAAATAGGGCGTGCTCTAGTTATGAGTCCACTTAGTTGTTCTATTTTAATTCAATAAGTGTAATGGGTTATGTGTGTGTGTCCAAATTGGCTAAGTGTTGCAAATGGGTCAGGCCCACTTAAGTCCATGTTGTACACGAATTTGGGAGCTTAGTAGGAGGAATCTTTGGTTTGCATGCCAATAGTAACTCCTATAAGTTATTAGTTTGTTTATTGTTTTGTTAATTATGTGGGAGTTACACTTTTTAATATGAGAAGTTCAGCCACATAATGATGGTTATGATAGAATAATAAACTCACCATTAGAGGCTGAGTTAAGGAGGGAATTAGTGAGCCATTTAGTGACATGATTAGGCTAATTATTGTGGGGGTTATGATCTCTTTTGGAAGCCAAAAGTTGGAAGCCTAAAACTCTATTTGTACACTCCATTTTCATGTTGAATAACAACTTTGAGTTCATTTTGGATTGATTCCAATTGTGAGACTGTTTTCTCTCTTGGGTTCTTCATTGAGCCAACCCTTGTTCTTATCAAGAATCCAAGATTCTTGTGGCGAACCTCACATTGGCTTATCAAATCCCCTTGGATTCGTGGCGCCTACCTCCCATTTCTCATCTTATCCAATTTTGTATTTCATCTTCTTCTATAATTTTGCTTGGTCACTCAAGGATAGATCTGAAAATATATATGTTCCTTGTTAGGATCATATCATTTGGTATCAGAGCTTAGGCTTTAGTTGAATTTTGAGTTTTGTTCTTCTTCTACCTTTCTCCTTTTCTTCTTTTTGCTATGTTGCGATTTGAAAAATTCGACTATGTGCAAGAACATAGGAAAGAGGTTGAAGAGTGGATCCGACAAATGCATGAGAGGCGTGACAGGAAGATGAGAGAGAACGAAAAAAAGAAGTTGAGAAAAGAGGAAAGAATGAAAAGACAAATAGAAAGTTTTGAAGACCATGTGAAGAAGTTGGTGGAAGACTCCAACAAGAAAGAGAATGAGAAGAAAGAGAGAGAGAAAGCAAAACAAGAGAATGAGGCAAAAGCAAAAGAGAAAGAAAAGAAAAATGATGATCAAAAGGAAGAAGAAAAAGAGAGTGATGATAAAGAGAAAAATAGTGTGAAAATTAATGAGAAAAATAGTGCGGAAATAATTGAGAAAAAAGAGAGTTATTTGGAAACAAAAAGTGAAGAGAAGAGGGTTTTAATTTCAAGGCAGCCCCAATGCATATTTTATTGCAAGAATTTTCATTTGGTTGCTAACACTTCTAATGATCTCTTTTTGCCTAGTGATGTTGCAGCTCTTTTGCAAACATTTGGAAATTTCATCCCAAAGGAAATACCCCATGGTTTGGAAACTAGCGAGGATTCCAAAAGTCTCAATAAAGCACCTGCTCATGCTTTACCTCCTATTGAAATATATTATGAACCCAATTTGGACACACACACATAACCCATTACAGTTATTGAATTCAAATAGAACAACTAAGTGGACTCATAACTAGAGCACGCCCTATTTGAAAATGATCATGGGTCTTCTAGTTGAATGAGGTAGGTCATCAATTGGGGCTCCATTCCATTTGGTCTCATTCTTGGGCTTGCAAGAAAATTCCATTTAAGAAAATTCGTCCTCGAATTTATGACTTCAATCCCAAGCATGTTATCGAATCTTGTGTTAATATATCCATACTTTTGGGTAACCATGCAAGTTCCCAAGCCATGGAGTACCTCCCTTGGGATGAACTCTTCCATTACATCGGCTGTATCAAACTTAAGGCATGAGCAGGTGCTGCAACATCACTAGGCAAAAAGAGATCATTAGAAGTGTTAGCAACTAAATGAAAATTCTTGCAATAAAATATGCATTGGGGCTGCCTTGAAATTAAAACCCTCTTCTCTTCACTTTTTGTTTCTAAATAACTCTCTTTTTTTCTCAATTATTTCCGCACTATTTTTTTCATTATTTTTCACACTATTTTTCTCTCTACCATCACTCTTCTTTTCACTCTCTTTTTCTTCTTCCTTTTGATCATCATTTTTCTTTTCTTTCTCTTTTGCTTTTGCCTCATTCTCTTATTTTGCTTTCTCTCTCTCTTTCTTCTCATTCTCTTTCTTGTTGGAGTCTTCCACCAACTTCTTCACATGGTCTTCAAAACTTTCTATTTGTCTTTTCATTCTTTCCTCTTTTCTCAACTTCTTTTTTTCGTTCTCTCTCATCTTGGTGAACCATTGACCATCATGCCATGATCCCATGCTTAACCCATCACCCTCATGCCATGATGCAAACCAATTTATTTTAATTCAATAAAAACTAATTTATTTTAATTCAATAAAAGTCAAATAAATTTTGGACGGTGCACATGTTAATTATGCTTGTGTGGACGGTGCACATGTTAATTAGGAGGGCAACCTTTGGCTTTCATGCCTAGGAAACTCCTTTTTAGTCATGAACCACTTTTATTTTCCACTTAGTTTTCATTAGTTGTTTTAATTAGTCACTTAGTGGATTAATTATTGTTTTATGGGGAATTAGTCACATTAAGATGACGATTTTGTAAGCATATTCTATGCACCCCATTTTCCTATATGTATGCATCTAGAACATGAATAAAAAAAACTTTGATGTTCAATTTGGTTTTTACCAATTGTGAGAGTGTTCTCTCTTGGGTTCTTCATTGAACCACCCTTGTTCTTATCAAGAATCCAAGATTCTTATGGCGAACCTCACCTTGGCTTATCAAATCCACTTGGATTTGTGGCGCCTACCTCCCATTTCTCATCTTATCCAATTTTGTATTTCCTCTTCTTCTATAATTTTGGTAGTCACTCAAGGATAGATCCGAAAATTTACATGATCCTTTTTTTTTGGATCATATCACATGGGATCAATACAAGAGGGACATGAATTAACCATGGGATCATGACAAGAGGGTCTTGGTTTAACCATGAGATCATGGCATGAAGTTCATGGGTAAACCATGGTATCATAGCAAGTGGGTCATGGGTTAAGCATGGAATCATGGCAAGGGGGTCCTGGATTAACCATGGGATCACGGCAAGGGGTTTTGGGTTCACCATATGATCATGGCAAGAGGGTCATGAGTTAACCATGGGATCAAGAGGGTCATGGGTTAACCATGGGATCAAAGCGTCATGGTCATGGGTTAACCATGGGATCATGGAATGAGGGTCAAGGGTTAACCATGGGATCATGACAAGAGGGTCATTGGTTAACCATGGGATCATGGTGTTAGGGTCATGGGTTAACCATGCGATCATGGTAAGAGTGTCATGGGTTAACCATGGGATCATGACAAGAGGGTCGTGTGTTAACCATGGGATCATGGTGTCAGTGTAATGGATTAACCATGGGATCATTGCAAGATGGTCATGGTTAACCAGGGGATGATGGCGTCAGGGGATCATGGGATCAAGGCAAATAGGTCATGGGTTAACCTTGGGATTATGGGGTATGGGTCGTGGGTTAACCAACGGATCATGGCAAGTGGGTCATTGGTTAACCATGGGATCATGACAAGAGGGTCTTGGGTTAACCATGGGATCATGGCGTGAGGGTCGTGGGCTAACCATGGGATCATGGCGTTAGGGTCATGGGTTAACCAAGGTATCAGGACAAGTGGGTCATGGGTTAACCAAGGGATCATGGCAAGTGGATCCATGGATTAAGCATGGAATCATGGCAAGAAGGTCATGGGTTAACCATGGGATCAAGAAGGTCATAGGTTAACCTTGGTATCATGGAGTCATGGTCGTGGGTTTACCATGGGATCATGGCATGAGGGTCAAGGGTTAACCATGGGATCATGACAAGAAGGTTATGGGTTAACTATGGTATCATGACGTGAGGGTCATGGGTTAACCATGGGATCATGGCAAGTGGGTCATGGGTTACCATGGAATTGTGGCAAGTTAGTCATGGGTTAAGCATGGAATCATGGGAAGTGGGTCCTGGATTAACCTTAGGATCACCGGAAGGGGTTTTGGGTTAACCATACGATCAGGGAAAGAGGGTCATGGGTAAACATGGGATCAATGCAAGTGGGTCATGGGTTAACCATGGGATCATGACAAGAGGGTCATGGCAACAAGGTCAAGGGTTAACCAAGGGATCATGACAAGAGGGTCACGAGTTAACCATTGGATCATGGTGTGAGGGTCATGGGTTAACCATGGGATCATGGCGTGAGGGTCAATGGTTAACCATGGGCCCATGGCGTGAGGGTCATGGGTTAACCATGGGATCATTGCGTGAAGGGTCAAGGGTTAACCATGGGATCATGGCGTTAGGGTCATGGGTTAATCATGGGATCATGACAAGTGGATCATTGGTGAAGCATGGAATCATGGCAAGTGGGTCCTGGATTAACCTTGGGATCACGGCATGGGGTTTTGGGTTAACCATATGATCCGGGTAAGAGGGTCATGGGTAAAACATGTGATCAATGCAAGTGGGTCATAGGTTAACCATGGGATCAATGGCATTTGGGTAAGAGGGTCATAGGTAAGAGGGTCATGGCAAGAGGGTCAAGGGTTAACCAAGGGATCATGACAAGAGGGTCACGAGCTAACCATTGGATCATGCCGTGAGGGTCATGGGTTAACCATGGGATCATGGCGTGAGGGTCAATGGTTAACCATGGGATCATGGCAAGTGGGTCCTGGATTAACCATAGGATCACAATAAGGGGTTTTGAGGCAACCATGTGATCATGGCAAGAGGGTCTTGGATTAACCATGGGATCAATACAAGAAGGACATGAGTTAACCATGGGATCATGGCGTCAGGGTCTTAGGTTAACCATGGGATCATTGCAAGAGTGCCATGGGTTAACCATGGGATCATGCAAGGGGTTCATTTTCCTTAACCATGGGATCATGGCGTGAGGGTCATGGGTTAAGAATGGGATCATGGTGCGAGGGTCATGGGTTAACCATGGGATCATGGTAAGAGGGTCAAGGGTTAACCATGGGATCATGACAAGAGGGTCATGTGTTAACCATGGGATCATGACAAGAGGATTATGCATTAACCATGAGATCATGGTGTCAGGGTCATTGGTTAACCCTGGGATCATGGCAAGAGAGTTAAGGGTTAACCATGGGATCATGACAAGAGGGTCTTGGGTTAACCATGTGATATGATCCAAAAAAAAAGGATCACATAAATTTTCGGATCTATCCTTGAGTGACCACAAAAATTATAGAAGAAGATGAAATACAAAATTGGATAAGATGAGAAATGGGAGGTAGGCGCCACAAATCCAAGTGGATTTGGTAATCCAAGGTGAGGTTCGCCACAAGTATCTTGGATTCTTGATATGAACAAGGGTGGTTCAATGAAGAACCCAAGAGAGAACACTCTCACAATTGGTAAAAACCAAATTGAACATCAAAGTTTTTTTTTTATTCATGTTCTTGATGCATACATATAGGAAAATGGGGTGCATAGAATATTTTTACAAAATTGTCATCTTAATGTGACTAATTCCCCATAAAACACTAATTAATCCACTAAGTGACTAATTAAAACAACTAATGAAAACTAAGTGGATAATAAAAGTGGTTCATGACTAAAAAGGAGTTTCCTAGGCATGCAAGCCAAAGGTTTTCCTCCCAATTAACATCTGCACCGTCCACACAAGCATAATTAACATGTGCACCGTCCACACAAGCATAATTAACATGTGCACCGTCCAAAATTTATTAGACTTTTATTGAATTAAAATAAATTAGTTTTTATTGAATTAAAATAAATTGATTTGCATCATTCCCTCCCTCTTAAAGAGAATTCGACCTTGAATTTATTGCCTTTGAGAATCGTCTTCATCCTCCAGGTTCAAACACAACTCTTTTGAATCCATGGGGCACTTCTCTTGGAATTACTTCTTCAACTTCCTTCAAAATAGAATCATCACCTCTAGGCAAAGATAGGAATAACACCTTGATTTCTTTTATAATGAGACTCTCCATTTCTTTTTCAACCTTTGCCTCATTCTTTTGCTGTTGCTCTTTGCTTTTTGTCGTTTGGCCTTCACAATTCTTTTCTTCGAGACCTAGGGGAGAAATGTTAGATAAATGAACCAAAGTAGAAGAATCATAACATTTGTATCCACAAGCTAATCTAGAAGAAGGTACTAGAGTAATAGATTGCCATGACTTCCCAAATCGATTTGAGGACTTATTTTCGGCTTTAGGGGGAAGCCATTCTCTAGTTGTTTTCATCTCTTTATTTTCCTCTTGCATTTCAACTCCAATTGATACTTTGCATTCTTCCTTGGGAATTTCATTTTCAATTTCCTTGAATGGCTTGCAAGATTCATTTGGAATCACATCTTCAATTTCAATGAATGTCTTGCAAGCTTCCTTTGGAGGAACACACTCAACTTCCTTCAAAAGAGAATCAACACAACTAGGAAAAGAATTAGTAATAGCATCAAAACAAGCATTCAAGTTTTTTTCTTTCACCTCACTTTCTTTTTTTGCTCTCATCTTTTCTTCAACCATTTTCTTCCAACATGCTTCCTTTTCAGAAATTTTTCTTTTCATTTT
The DNA here is from genome assembly GCA_030762895.1 of Sophora flavescens. Classification (NCBI taxonomy): domain Eukaryota; kingdom Viridiplantae; phylum Streptophyta; class Magnoliopsida; order Fabales; family Fabaceae; genus Sophora; species Sophora flavescens. The sequence goes on along the minus strand of JAUPTC010000042.1, from coordinate 34,081 downwards.
CTCCTCTTTTCTCTTCCTTTTTTCACACTCTTTATTCTCCCTTTCAAATTCTATAACGCATCCCCCATATCTCCTTCCTCCATGCCTCCTCCTTTTTATTTCTACTAGCTTGTCAAGAGTCACAGTGAGCTTCTCCATGCTTCTTTGTGATAGAAGCATGGATGGCTTGAGTATGTGGAAAGAATCATATTCAGATCCATCTAAGTGCACTATTATTAGTGGGCTTATTAGACAACAATTAAGTCCAATTTTTATACTTATATTTTTAATTTTGGTAATATTTTTAGGATGAATTTTCTAATTGAACCCGTATACTTGATTTGGTCATATCTTGACTTACGAATCTCCGATTGATACATTGTTTGGTGCGTTGGAAAGCTTAGGGAATTATCTACAAATCATATCTCAGGCCTCTTGACCAAATTCGGCTTCTACCATGGTGAAAAATGGTATGGAAGTTTGGTATGAATATTTAGACTAGTTTGAGCTTCACAGGAGCGTGTCTTTTGGCTTGCATGCCTAAAGTAACTCATTCTTTATTAGTTATGTTTCATTTTAAGTATTCTCTGAAGTTTGGTAATAACTCCAATTATTGGAGAGTTATGTTTAAATAGTCACCTACTGGTTTATTACACCGATTAGTGATATAGTTATTAGGGGGTTATAGAATAATGGAATCTTATGAGGACTTTGTGTAAGCCAAGAGTTGGCAGCCCCACTACTATTTGTACATGCCCCAAACATGATTAATAAACAACTTTGAGTTCATTTTGGATTGATTCCAATTGTGTGAGTGTTTTCTCTCTATGGTTCTTCATTGAGCTAACCCTTGTTCTTATCAAGAATCCTAGATTCTTGTGGCGAACCTCACATTGGCTTATCAAATCCCCTTGGATTTGTGGTGCCTACCTCCCATTTCTCATCTTATCCAATTTTGTATTTCATCTTCTTCTATAATTTTGCTTGGTCACTCAAGGATAGATCCGAAAATATATTTGTTCCTTGTTAGGATCATATCACTTTGAAATCTTTCCATTTCAAGGAATAATGTTGACATGATATGTGATGGGAAGAAGAATTTTTTTTTTTGGAAGAACAAAAACAAAAAATCACTCTAGGAAGGATGGCTCTAGATACCAAATGATATGATCCAAAAAAAAGGACCACGTAAATTTTCGGATCTATCCTTGAGTGACAACAAAAATTATAGAAGAAGATGAAATACAAAATTGGATAAGATGAGAAATGGGAGGTAGGCGCCACAAATCCAAGTGGATTTGATAAGCCAAGGTGAGGTTCGCCACAAGAATCTTGGATTCTTGATAACCATGGGATCATGGTGTTAGGGTCATGGGTTAACCATGGTATCATGACAAGTGGGTCATGGGTTAACCATGGGATCATGGCAAGTGGGTCATGCGTTCAGCATGGAATCATGGCAAGGGGGTCCTGGAATAACCATGGGATCACGGCAATGGGTTTTGGGTTAACCATATGATCATGGCAAGAGGGTCATGGGTTAACCATGGGATCAAGAGGGTCATGGGATAACCATGGGATCATGGTGTCATTGTCATGGGTTAACCATGGGATCATGGCATGAGGGTCAAGGGTTAACCATGGGAACATGACAAGAGGGTCATGGGTTAATCATGGGATCGTGGCGTGAGGGTCATAGGTTAACCATGGGATCATGGCTTTAGGGTCATGGGTTAACCATGGGATCATGGCAAGTGGGTCCTGGATTAACTTTGGGATCACGGCATGGGGTTTTAGGTTAACCATACGATCAGGGTAAGAGGGCCATGGTTAAAACATGGGATCAATGCAAGTGGGTCATGGGTTAACCATGGCATCAATGGCATCAGGGTAAGAGAGTCATAGGTAAGATGGTCATGGCAAGAGGGTCATGGGTTAACCAAGGGATCATGACAAGAGTGTCACGAGTTAACCATTGGATCATGGCGTGAGGGTCATGGGTTAACCATGGGATCATTGCGTTAGGGTCAATGGTTTAACATGGGATCATGGCAAGTGGGTCGTGGATTAACCATGGGATCACAACAAGGGGTTTTGAGGCAACCATATGATCATGGCTAGAAGGTCTTGGGTTAACCATGGGATCATGGCTTCAGGGTCATGGGTTAACCATGGGATCATTGCAAGAGCGCCAAGGGTTAACCATGGGATCATGCAAGAGGTTCATTTTCCTTAACCATGGGACCATGGCATGAGGGTCAAGCGTTAAGCATGGGATCATGGCGCTAGGGTCATGGGTTAACCATGGGATCATGGAGTTAGGGTCATGGGTTAACCATGGGATCATGGCAAGTGGGTCGTGGGCTACCATGGAATTGTGGCAAGTTAGTCATGGGTTAAGAATGGAATCATGGCAAGTGGGTTCTGGATTAACCAAGGGATCACGCCATCGGGTTTTGGGTTAACTGTGCGATAAGGGTAAGAGGGTCATGGGTTAAACATGGGATAAATGCAAGAGAGTCATGGGTTAACCATGGGATCAATGACGTCAGGGTCATGGGTTAACCATGGGATCATTGTAAGAGGGTCAAGGTTTAAGCATGGGATCATGACATGAGGGTCATGTGTTAGCCATGTGATCATGACACAAGGATCATGGGTTAATCGTGGGATCATGGTGCGAGGGTCTTGGGTTAACCATGGGATCATGGTAAGAGGGTCAAGGGTTAAACATGGGATCATGGTAAGAGGGTTATGTGTTAACCATGGCATCATGGTGTCAGTGTCAAGTGGGTCCTAGATTAACCATGGGATCACAGCAAGGGGTTTTGAGGCAACCATGTGATCATGGCAAGAGGGTCTTGAGTTAACCATGGGATCGATACAAGAGGGACAAGAGTTAACCATGGGATCATGGCGTCAGGGTCATGGGTTAACCATGGGATCATTGCAAGAGTGCCAAAGGTTAACCATGGGATCATGCAAGAGGTTCATTTTCCATAACCATGGGATCCTGGCGTGAGTGTCATGGGTTAAGCATGGGATCATGGCGCGAGGGTCATGGGTTAACAATGTGATGACAACCAACTTGTGGTTGCCTTGGAATGATCTTTTTGATTGAAATTCGTTTAGTGTTGTGCCACTTTGGTTCAAGAACAAAGACCAAATCAATTTCATATTTAAGTAACAAAACAAAAGTTGAAGAAGAAAGAAGAAAGTGGAAGAGATAGAGATGATGAAGGCGCCACAAACAATGGAAATTGTTTGATAAGCCAAGTGATGTTCGCCACAAGAATTTGGAGATTCTTGATAAGAACTCAATCTTGGTTCAACCAAGAACTTAGGAGAAACACTTCTCACTAATTTGGATAAATTCCAACAACATCAAACTTGTTATTTCATATGAATTTTCGTTTTACATATAGTATGGCAGCCAAACTCTTGGCATCCAAAGATAAAATGAAACCTCCACTTGAATAGCCTAATTATGATACTAATAATTCACTTAAGACTAATTCTAATTCAGCCACCAAATGAAAAAAACGAAATTCCAACTTAAATCCCACTTGAATAGCTGCCAAAAACCATCAAGGCAGCCACCAAGCCATAACTCTCATTATTGTGGGTGTTACACTTGCTTCTCACATTAAAAGTGTAACTCCCACAATTTACAACTTTTATTCTCACCATAAAACACTCAAAATTCCAACTTCTAACAACTAGAAACATCCAAATTCGTGTAGAATATGCTAGGGACCCCACTTGCATGATTCTTCACTTATTTATTGAAAAATAATAAACTAAAATGACTTGGACCTTGAACCAAATCAGCCCCACTTCATGCTTCCTCCATTTGAATGAGCAAAGTTGTGCATTTGGGCTAATTTGACTTGAACTTGGGCTTATGTCCATTAAGAGAATCAACATTGGAGTTAAAGCTTCTTTGAACTATGCTCCAAATTGGGCTCACATCATCTTTGTTGAAATGTTGTAGACTTGCCCCTCCTTGGCTCATATCACAATGGGATCATGGTAAGAGGGTCATGGGTTAACCATGGGATCATGGCGTCAAGGTCATGGGTTAACCTTGGGATCATGGTAAAATGGTCATGGTTTAACCATGGGATCATGACAAGAGGATTATGCATTAACCATAGCTCATGGCGTCAGGGTCATTGGTTAACCTTGGGATCATGGCAAGAGAGTCAAGGGTTTACCATGGGATCATGACAAGAGGGTCTAGGTTTAACCATGAGATCATGGCATGGGGTTCATGGGTTAACCATGGGATCATGACAAGTGGGTCTTGGGTAAACCGTGGGATCAAGGCGTGAGGGTCATGGGTTAATGGGATTATGGCGTTAGGGTCATGGGTTAACCATGATATAATGACAAGTGGGTCATGGGTTAACCATGGGATGATGGCAAGTGGGTCATGGGTTAAGCATGGAATCATGGCAAGGGGGTCCTGGAATAACCATGGGATCACGGCAAGGGGTTTTGGGTTAACCATATGATCATGGCAAGAGGGTCATGGGTTAACCATGGGATCATGGCGTCGTGGTCATGGGTTAACCATTGGATCATGGCATGAGGGTCAAGGGTTAACCATGGGATCATGACAAGAGGGTCATGGGTTAACCATGGGATCATGGCGTGAGGGTCATGGGTTAACCATGGGATCATGGCAAGTGGATCCTGGATTAACCATGGCATCATGGAGTTAGGGTCATGGGTTAACCATGGGATCATTGAAAGTGGGTCATGGGTTACCATGGAATTGTGGCAAGTTAGTCATGGGATAAGAATGGAATCATGGCAAGTGGGTTCTGGATTAACCATAGGTTCACGGCATGGGGTTTTGGATTAATTGTACGATAAGGGCAAGAGGGTCATGGGTTAACCATGGGACCAAGAGGGTCATGGGATAACCATGGGATCGTGGCGTCATGGTCATGGGTTAACCATGCGATCATGGCATTAGGGTCGTGGGTTAACCATGGTATCATGACAAGTGGGTCATGGGTTAACCATGGAATCATGACAAGTGGGTCATGGGTTAAGCATGGAATCATGGCAAGGGGGTACTGGAATAACCATGGGATCACGACAAGGGGTTTTGGGTTAACCATATGATCATGGCAAGAGGGTCATGGGTAAACCATGGGATCAAGAGGGTAATGGGTTAACCATGGGATCATGGTAAGAGGGTCAAGGGTTAACCATGGGATCATGACAAGAGGGTCATGTGTTAACCATGGGATCATGTCATGTGGGTCATTGGTTAATCGTGGGATCATGGTGCGAGGGTCTTCGGTTAACCATGGGATCATGGTAAGAGGGTCAAGGGTTATGATATGATCCAAAAAAAAAGGATCATGTAAATTTTCGGATCTATCCTTGAGTGACAACAAAAATTATAGAAGAAGATGAAATACAAAATTGGATAAGATGAGAAATGGGAGGCAGGCGCCACGAATCCAAGTGGATTTGATAAGCCAAGGTGAGGTTCGCCGCAAGAATCTTGGATTCTTGATAAGAACAAGGGTGGTTCAATGAAGAACCCAAGAGAGAACACTCTCACAATTGGTAAAAACCAAATTGAACATCCAAGTTTTTTTTTCCTTTTTTTATTCATGTTCTAGATGCATACATATAGGAAAATGGGGTGCATAGAATATGCTTACAAAATTGTCACCTTAATGTGACTAATTCCCCATAAAACAATAATTAATCCACTAAGTGACTAATTAAAACAACAAATGAAAACTAAGTGGACAATAAAAGTGGTTCATGACTAAAAAAGGAGTTTCCTAGGCATGCAAGCCAAAGGTTGCCCTCCCAATTAACATGTACACCATCCACACAAGCATAATTAACATGTGCACCGTCCAGACAAGCATAATTAACATGTGCACCGTCCAAAATTTATTACACTTTTATTGAATTAAAATAAACTAGAAAATACTACTTTAGAGATTAAATTGGACATCATTCTTGGTTCGCATCATGATCACATGGTTAAACCATGACCCTCACGCCATGATCCCATGGTTAAACCATGACCCACTTGCCATGATCCCAAGGTTAACCTATGACCCTCTTGCCATGATCCATGGTTAACCCATGACCTACTAGCCATGATCCCTTAATTAACCCATGAATCACTTGCCAAATCCCATGGTTAACCGTTGACCCACTTGACATGATCCCATGGTTATCCCGTGACCCTCACGCCATGATCGCATGGTTAAGGAATGAACATCTTGTCATGATCTCGTGGTTAACCCTTGACGCTCTTGCAATGATCCCATCGTTAGCCCATGACCTTGACGCCATGATCCCATGGTAAACACATGACCCTCTTGCATTGATCCCATGGTTAAACCAAGACCCTTTTTCCATGATCACATGGTTACCCCAAAACCCCTTGCTGTGATACCATGGTTTACCCAGGACCCACTTGACATGATTTCAGGCTTAACCAATGACCTACTTGCCATGATCCCATGGTTAACCTATGAACCTAACACCATGATCCCATGGTTAACCCATGACCCTCACGCCATGATCCCATGGTTAACCCATGACCCGTACGACAAGATCGCATGATTAACCCTTGACCCCCACCGTATGATGACATGGTTAAACCATGACCCTCACGCCATGATCCCTTGATTAAACCATGACCCACTTGCCATGATCCCATGGTTAACCTATGACCCTCTTGCCATGATCCATGGTTAACCCATGACCTACTTGCCATGATCCCTTAATTAACCCATGACTCACTTACCAAATCCCTTGGTTAACCGTTGACCCACTTGACATGATCCCATGGTTAACCCATGACCCTCACGCCATGATCCCATGGTTATGACATGACCCACTTGCCATGATCCTATGGTTAACACATGACCCTCTTGTCATGATCTCATGGTTAACCCATGACCCTTTTACCATGATCTCATGGTTAAGGAATGACCCACTTGACATGATCCCATGGTTAACACATGACCCTCTTCCCATGATCCATGATTAACCCATTACCCTCTTGCAATGATCCCATGGTTAACCCATGACATTGACACCATGATCCCATGGTTAACCCTTGACCCTCTTACCATGATCCCATGGTTAACACATGACCCTCACGCCATGATCCTATGATTAACCCATGACCCACTTGCCCTGATCCCATGGTTAACCAATGACACTGACTTCATGACCCAATGGTTAACCCATGACCATGACACCATGATCCCATGGCCAACCCATGACCCAATTGCCATGATCCCATGGTTAACCCATGACCCCCTTGCCATGATCACATGATTAACCCATGATCCCCTTGCCATAATCCCCTGGTTAACCCGTGACCCTCACGCCATGATCGTATTGTTAACACATGAACCTTATGTCATGATGCCACGGTTACCGATGACCCTCACGCCATGATCCCATGGTTAAACCATGACCCACTTGACTTGATCCCATGGTTAACCCATGACCCACTTGCCATGATCTCGTGGTTAACCCATCACACTAACGCCATGATCCCATGGTGAACCCGTTACCCTCACGCCATGATCCCACGGTTAAGGAATGAACCTATTGTCATGATCCCGGGGTTAACCCTTGACGCTACTGCGATGATCCCGTGGTTAACCCAAGACCCTCTTGCCATGATCACATGGTTACCCCAAAACCCCTTTGCTGTGATCGCATGGTTAATCCTGGGCCTACTAGCCATGATTCCATGCTTCAACAACGACCCACTTGTCATGATCCCATGATTAACCCATGACCCTAACGCCATGATCCCATGGTTAACCCATGGCCCTCACGCCATGATCCCATGGCTAACCGTTGACCCTCACACCATGATCCCATGGTTAACCCATGACCCTCATGCAATGATCCAATGGTTAACTCGTGACCCTCTTATCATGATCCCAAGGTTAACCGTTGACCTTCTTGCCATGATCCCATTGTTAAACCTTGACCCTGACGCCATTGATTCCATGGTTAACCCATGACCCTCTTGCACTTATCCCATGATAACCTATGACCCTCCTACCCTGATCGCATGATTAACCCAAAACCCGATGCCATGATCCCATGGTTAATCCAGGACCCACTTGCCATGATTCCATGCTTAACCCATGACCAAGTTGCCACAATTCCCTGGTAACCCATGACCCACTTTCCATGATCCCATAGTTAACCTATGACCCTAACCCCATGATCCCATGGTTAACCCATGACACTGACACCATGATCCCATGGTTAACACATGACCCTCTTGTCATGATCCCATGGTTAACCCTTGACCTTCTTACCATGATCCCATGGTTAACCGATGACCCTGACGCCATTGATCTCATGGTTAACCCATGACCCTCTTGCATTTATCCCATGTTTAACCCATGACCCTCTTACCCTCTTGCATTTATCCCATGTTTGGTCATGTGTTAGGCATGGATTCATCGCAAGTGGGTCCTGGATTAACCTTGGGATCACGGCAACGGGTTTTGGGTTAACCATGCGATCATGGTAAGAGGGTCATGGGTTAAACATAGGATATAGAGGGTCATGGGTTAACCATGGGATCAATTGTGTCAGGGTCATGGGTTGACAATGGGATCATAGCAAGTGGGTCTAGGGTTAACCATGGGATCATGGCGTGAGGGTCATGGGTTAACCATGGGATCAATGCGTGAGGGTCATGGGTTAAGGGTTAATGATGGGATCATGACAAGTGGGTCATTGGTGAAGCATGGAATCATGGCTTGTGGGTGCTAGATTAACAATGGGATCACCGAAAGGGGTTGTGGGGTAACCATGTGATCATGGCAAGAGGGTCTTGGGTTAACCATACGATCAATGCAAGAGGGTCGTGGGTTAACCATGGGATCATGGCGTCGGGGTTATGGGTTAACCTTGGGATCATTGCAAGATTGTCAAGGGTTAACCATGGGATCATGAAAAGAGGTTCATTTTCCTTAACCATGGGATCATTGCGTGAGGGTAATGGGTTAATATTTAATAATGGGATCATGGCACGAGGGTCATGAGTTAACCATGGGATCATGGTAAGACGATCAAGGGTTAACAATAGGATCAAGACAAGAGGGTCATGTGTTAAATATGGGATCATGGCTTCATTGTCATGGGTTAACCATGGGATCATTGCAAGAGGGTCATCGGTTAACCATGGGATCATGGCATCAAGGTCATGGGTTAAGCTTGGGATCATGGCAAGAGGGTCATGGGTTAACGGTAGGATCATGACAAGAGGGTTATGGGTTAACCATTGGATCATGGTGGGTCATTGGTTAACCATGGGATCATGGCAAGGGGGTCAAGGGTTAACCATGGGATCATGACAAGGGGTCTTGGTATAACCATCGGATCATGGCGTGAGGTTCATGGGTTAACCATGGGATCATGATAAGAGGGTCTTGGGTTAACCATGGGATCATGGCGTGAGGGTCATGGGTTAAACATGGGATCATGGCGTTAGGGTCATGGGTTAACCATGGTATCACGACAAGTGGGTCATGGGTTACCATTGAATTGTGGCTATTTGGTCATGGGCAAAGCATGGAATCATGGCAAGTAGGTCCTAGATTAACCTTGGGATTAGGGCAAGGGGTTTTGGGTTAACCATGTGATCAGGTTAACAGGGTCATGGGTTAAACATAGGATCAAGGCAAGAGGGTCAAGGGTTAACCATGGGATCAATGGCGTCAGGGTCATGTGTTAACAATGGGATAATGGCGAGAGGGTCTAGGGTTAACCATGGGATCATGACAAGAGGGTCAAGAGTTAACCATTGGATCATGGCGTGAGGGTTATGGGTTAACCATGGGATCATGGTGTGAGGGTCATGGGTTAACTAAGAGATCATTGAGTGAGGGTCATGGGTTACCCATGGGATCATGGCTTTAGGGTCATCGGTTAATCATGGTATCATGACAAGTGGGTCATTGGTGAAGCATGGAATCATAGCAAGTGGGTCCTGGATTAACCAAGGGATCACAGCAAAGGGATTTGGAGCAACCAAGTGATCATGGAAATAGGGTCTTGTGTTAACCATGGGAACAATGCAAGAGGGACAAGAGTTTACCATAGGATCATGGCGTCAGGGTCATTGGTTAATCATGGGATCACTGCAAGAGCGTCAAGGTTTAACCATGGTATCATAACAAGAGGTTCATTTTCCTTAACCATGGGATCATGGCGTGAAGGTCATGGGTTAAGCATGGGATCACGGCGTGGGGGTCATGGGTTAACCATGGGATCATGGTAAGAGGGTCAAGCGTTAACCATGGGATCATGGCAAGAGGGTCATGGGTTAACCATGGGATCCTGGTGTCGGGGTCAAGCGTTAACCTTGGGATCATGGCCAGACGGTCAAGGGTTAACCATAGGATCATGACAAGAGGGTTATGCGTTAACCATGGGATCATGGTGCCAGGGTCATTGGTTAACCATGGGATCATGGAAAGAGGGACAAGGGTTAACCATGGGATCATGACAAGAGGGTCTTGTTTTAACCATGGGAACATGGCGTGAGGTTCATGGGGTTAACCATGGGATCATGGCGTTAGGGTCATGGGTTAACATGGTATCATGATAAGTGGGTCATGGGTTAACCATGTGATCATGGCAAAAGGGTCATGGGTTAAGCTTGGGATCATTGCAAGAGCGTCAAGGGTTACCCTTGGGATCGTGACAAGAGGTTCATTTTCCTTAACCATGGGATCATGGCGTGAGGGTCATGGGTTAATCATGGGATCAAGGCGCGAGGGTCATGGGTTAACCATGGGATCATGGTAAGAGGGTCAAGGGTTAACAATGGGATCATGACAAGTAGGTCATGTGTTAAACATGGGATCATGGTGTCAGTGTCATGGGTTAACCATGGGATTATGTCAAGAGGGTCATAGGTTATCCATGGGATCGTGACAAGTGAGTCATGGGTTACCATGGAATTATGGCAAGTTGGTAATGTGTTAAGCATGGGATCAATGCAAGAGGGTCATGGGTTAACCATGGGATCATAGTAAGAGGGTGAAGGGTTAACCAGGGGATCATAACAAGAGGGTTACGAGTTAACCATTGGATCATGGCGTGCGGGTCCTGGGTTAACCGTGGGATCAAGCGTGAGAGTCATGGGTTAACCATGGGATCATGGCGTTAGGTTCATTGGTTAACCATGGGATCATGGCAACTGGGTCATTGGTTAAGCATGGAATCATGGCAAGTGGGTCCTGGATTAACCACGGGATCACAACAAGGGGTATTGGGAAAACCATGTGATCATGGCAAGAGTGTCTTTGGTTAACCATGCGATCAATGCAAGAGGGTCATGGGTTAACCATGAGATTATGACAAGAGGTTTATTCCTTAACCATGGGATCATGGAGTGAGGGTCATGGGTTAAGCATGGGACCATGGTAGGAGGGTCATGTGTTAACCATGAGATCATTGCAAGATGGTCATGGTTAACCATGGGACCATGGCGTCAGGGTCATGGGTTAACCATGGGATCAAGGCAAATGGCTCATGGGTTAACCCTGGGATTATGGCGTCAGTGTCTTGGGTTAACCTTGGGATCATGGCAAGAGGGTCATTGGTTAACCATGGGGTCATGATAAGAGGGTCTTGGGTTAACCATGGTATCATGGCGTGAGGGTCATGGGCTAACCATTGGATCATGGCGTTAGGGTCATGGGTTAACCAAGGGATCATGGCAAGTGGGTCCATGGATTAAGAATGGAATCATGGCAAGTGGGTCCTGGATTAACCATGGGATCACGACAAGGGGTTTTAGGTTAACCATACGATCATGGCAAGAGGGTCATGGGTTAACCATGGGATTATGAGGGTCATGGGTTAACCTTGGGATCATGGCGTCATGGTCATGGTTTTACCATGAGATCATGGCATGAGGGTCAAGGGTTAACCATGGGATTATGGCAAGAAGGCCATGGGTTAACCATGGGATCATGGCGTGAGGGTCATCGGTTAACCAAGGGATCATGGTAAGTGGGTCATGGGTTACCATGGAATTGTGGTAAGTTGGTCCTGGGTTAAGCATGGAATCATGGCAAGTGGGTCCTGGATTGACCATGGGATTACGGCAAGGGGTTTTGGGTTAACCATACGATCAGGGTAAGAGGGTCATGGGTAAAACTTGGGATCAATGCAGGTGGGTCATGGGTTAACCATGGGATCGATGGCATCCGGTTCCTGGGTTAACAATGGGATCACGGCAAGAGCGTCAAGGGTTAACCATTGGAACATGACAAGAGGGTCACGTGTTAACCATTGGATCATGGCGTGAGGGTCATGGGTTAACCTTGGGATCATGGCGTGACGTTCAATGGTTAACCATGGGATCGGTTAACCATATGATCATGGCGTGAGGGTCATGGGTTAACCATGCTATCATGGCGTAAGGGTCACGGGTTAACCATGGGATCATGGCAAGGGGCTCATGGGTTAATCATGTGATCATGGCAAGGTGGTCATGGGTTAACCATGGGATCATGGCAATTGGGTCATGGATTAGTCATGGGATCATGGCGTCTGGGTCATGGGTTAACATGGGATCATGAATTCAGTGTCATGGGTTAACCATGGGATCATGGCAAATGGGTCATGGGTTAACCATGAGATCATGACAAAAGGGTCCTGTGTTAACCATGGGATCATGGCAAGTGGGTCATAACATAACCATGGGATCATGGCGTGATGGTCATGGTTAACCGTACGACCATGGCGTGAGGGTCATGGGTCAACCATGGGATCATGTCAAGTGGGTCATGGGTTAACCATGTGATTTGGCAAGTGAGTCATGGGTTAATCAAGGGATCATGGCGAGTAGGTCATGGGTTAACCATGGATCATTGCAAGAGGGTCACAGGTTAACCATGGGATCATGGCAAGTGGGTCATGGTTTAACCATGGGATCATGGCGTGAGGGTCATGATTTAACCATGTGATCATCAGGTGAGGGTCAAGGGTTAACCAAGCGATCATGTCGTGAGGGTCATGGGTTAACCATGGGAACATGGCAAGGGGGTCATCGGTTAATAATGTGATCATGACAAGGGAATCATGGGTTAACCATGGGATCATGACAAGGGGGTCATGTGTAAACCATGGGATCATGGCAATGGAGTCATGTAGTAGTCATGGGATTATTTTGTGAGGGTTAAGGGTTAACCATTGGATCATGGCGTGAAGGTCATATGTTAACTATGGAATCATGTCAAGAGGGTCATGGGTTAACCGTGGGATAATGGCGTGAGGGTCAAGGGTTAACCATGAGATCATGCCAAATGGGTCATGGGTTAACCATGGGATTATGGCATCCGGGTCAAGGGTTAACCGTGGGATCATGAGAAAAGGGTCGTGGGTTAACCATGGGATCATGACAAGACGGTCATCGGTTAACCATGGGATCATGGTGTTAGGGTCATGTGATAACCATGGGATCATGACAAGTGGGTCATTGGTTAACCATGGGATCATGGCAAGTGGGTCATGGGTTAACCATGGATCATGGCAAGAGGGTCACAGGTTAACCATGGGATCATGGCAAGTGGGTCATGGTTTAACCACGGGATCATGGCGTGAGGGTCATGGTTTAACCATGGGATCATCACAATAGGTTCATTCCTTAACCATGGGATCATGGCATGAGGGTAATGGGTTAACCATGAGATCATGGCGTTAGTGTGATAGGTTAACCATGGGATCATGGCAAGTGGGTCATCATGGGGTAACCATGGATTTTGGAAAGAGGGTCATGGGTTAATCATGGGATCATGTCAAGTGGGTCATGGTTTAACCATGGGATCATGGTGTGAGGGTCATGGGATAACCAAGGGATCATGGCAAGGGGCTCATGGTTTAATCATGTGATCATGGTAAGGGGATCATGGGTTAACCATGGGATCATGGCAAGTGGGTCATGGGTTAACCACGCGATCATGGCAATTGGGTCATGGGTTAGCCATGGGATCATTGCGTCATCGTCTTGGGTTATCCATGGGATCATGAAGTCGTGTCATTGGTTAAACATGGGTTCATGGCAAGTGGGTTATGGGTTAACCATGGGATCACAGTAAGGGGTTTTGGGGTAGCCATGTGATCATTGCAAGAAGGTTTTGGATTAACCATGGGATTAATACAAGAGGGTCATCGATTAATCATGGGATCATGGCGTGAGGGTCATGGGTTAACCATGGGATCAAGGAAAGAGGGTCATAGGTTAACCATGGTATCATGACATGAGGGTCATGTGTTAACCATAGGATCATAGTGTCAGTATAATGGGTTAACCATGGAATCATTGCATGTTGGTCATGGGTTAACCAAAGGATCATGGCGTCAGGGTCATGGGTTAACCTTTGGATCATAGCAAGAGGGTCATGGGTTAACCATGGGATCTTAACAAGAGGTTTATGGGTTTACCATGGGATCATGGCATCAGAGTCATTGGTTAACCATGGGATCATGGCAAGAGGGTCAAGGGTTAACCATGGGATCATGACAAGAGGGTCATGCTCTAACCATTGAATCATGGCGTGAGGTTCATGGGTTAATCATGGGCTCATGGCGTCAGGGTCATTGGTTAACCATGGGATCCTGGCAAGAGGGTCACGGGTTAACCATGGGATCATGACAAGAGGGTTTTGGGTTAACCATGGGATCATGACAACAGGGTTTTGGGTTAACCATGATATCATGGCGTGAAGGTCACGGTTTAACCATGGGATCTTGGGGTTAGGGAAATGGGTTAACCATTGTATCTTGACAAGGGGGTCATTGGTTAACCAAGGGATCATGGCAAGTGGATCATGGGTTAAGCATGGAATCATGGCAAGAGGGTCATGGGTTAACCATGGGATCAAGAGGGTCATGGATTAACCTTGGGATCATGGCGTCATGGTCAAGGGTTAACCATGGGATCATGGCATGAGGGTCATGGGTTAACCTTGGGATCATGACAAGAGGGTCATGGGTTAACCATGGGATTATAATGTGAGGGTCATAGGTTAACCCTGGGATCATGGGGTTAGGGTCATGGGTTAACCATGGGATCCTGGCAAGTGGGTCATGGGTAACCATGGAATTGTGGCAAATTTGTCATGTGTTAGGCATGGATTCATCGCAAGTAGGTCCTGGATTAACCATGGGATCACGGTAAGGGGTTTTGGGGTAACCATGTGATCATGGCAAGAAGGTATTGGATTAACCATGGGATTAATACCAGAGGGTCATCAGTTAACCATAGGATCATGGCGTCAGGGACATGGGTTAACCTTGGGGTCATTGTAAGAGCGTCAAGGGTTAATCATGTGATCATGACAAGAGGTTCATTATCATTGCAAGAACGTCATGGGTTAATAGTGGGATCATGGCCCGAGGGTCATGGTTTAACCATGGGATCATGGTAAGAGGGTCAAGGGTAACCATGAGATCATGATAAGAGGGTCATGGGTTGACCATGCGATCATTGCAAGAGGGTCATGGGTTGACGATGGGATCATGGCGTCAGGGTCAAGGGTTAACCTTGGGATCATGGCAAGAGGGTCATGGGTTAACCATGGGATCATGACAAGAGGGTTATGGATTAACCATGGGATCAGGGCGTCAGGGTCATTGGTAAACCATGGGATAATGGCAAGAGCGTCAAGGGTTAACCATGGGATCATGGCGCCAGGGTCATGGGTTAACCATGCGACCATGGCATGAGGGTCATGGGTTAACGATGAGATCAAGACAAGATGGTCATTTGTTAACCATGGGATCATGGCAAGTGGGTGATGACATAACCATGGGATCTTGGCGTGAGGGTCATGCGTTAACCATGGGATCATGTCAAGTGGGTCATGGGTTAACAATAGGATTTGGCAAGTGAGTCATGGGTTAATCAAGGGATCATGGAAAGTAGGTCTAGGGTTAACCATGGATCATGGCAAGAGGGTCATAGGTTAACCATGGGATTATGGTAAATGGGTCATGGTTTAACCATGGGATCATGGCGTGAGGGTCATGGTTTAACCATAGGATCATGAGGTGAGGGTCAATGGTTAACCATGCGACCAAGTCGTGAGGGTAATGGGTTAACCATGGGATCATGGCAAGGGGGTCATGGGTTAATTATGTGATCATGACAAGGGGATCATGGGTTAACCATGGGATCATGACAAGGGGGTCAAGGGTTAACAATGGGATCATGGCGTGAGGTTCATGGGTTAACCATGGGATCATGGCATCAGGGTCATGGGTTAACCCTGCGATCATGGCGTGAGGGTCATGGTTTAACCATGGGATCATGAGGTGAGGGTCAAGGGTTAACCATGCGACCAAGTCATGAGGGTAATGGGTTAACCATGGGATCATGGCAAGGGGGTCATGGGTTAATCATGTGATCATGACAAGGGGATCATGGGTTAACCATGGGATCATGACAAGGGGGTCAAGGGTTAACAATGGGATCATGGCGTGAGGTTCATGGGTTAACCATGGGATCATGGCATCAGGGTCATGGGTTAACCCTGCGATCATGGCGTGAGGGTCATGGGTTAACCATAGGATCATGACAAGAGGGTTTTGGGTTAACCATGGGGTCATGGCGCTAGGGTCATGGGTTAACCATTGGATCGTTGCAAGAGCGTCAAGGGTTAACCAAGGGATCATGACAATAGGTTCATTCTTTAACCATGGGATCACGGTGTAAGGTTAATGGGTTAACCATGGGATCATTGCGTTAGTGTGATGGGTTAACCATGGGATCATGGCAAGTGGGTCATAGGTTAACCATGGATCATGGTAAGAGGGTCATGGGATAACCATGGGAACATGTCAAGTGGGCCATGGTTTAACCATGGGATCATGGCGTGAGGGTCATCGATTAACCATGTGATCATGGCGTGAGGGTCATGGGTTAACCATGCGATCAGGGCATGAGGGTCATGGGTTAACCATGGGATCATGGCAAGGGGCTCAGGGGTTAATCATGTGATCATGGCAAGGTGGTCATGGGTTAACCATGGGATCATGGCAATTGGGGCATGGATTAGGCATGGGATCATTGCGTCTGGGTCATGGGTTACCATGGGATCATGAAGTCAGTGCCATGGGTTAACCATGGGATCATGGCAAATGGGTCATGGGTTAACCATGGATCATGGGAATAGGGTCATGTGTTAACCATGGGATCATGGTAAAAGAGTCATGGGTTAACCATGATATCGTGACAAAGGGGTCATGTGTTAACCATGGGATCATGGCTAGTGGGTCATGACATAACCATGGGATCATGGCGTGAGGGTCATGGTTAACCGTGCGATCATGGCGTGAGGGTCATGGGTCAACCATGGGATCATGTCAAGTGGGTCGTGGGTTAACCTTAGGATCATGGCAAGTGGGTCATGGGGTAACCATGTATTATAGAAAGATGGTCATGTGTTAACCATGGGATCATGTCAAGTGGGTCATGGTTTAACCATGGGATCATGGCATGAGGGTCATCGGTTAACCATGTGGTCATGGCATGGGGGTCAATGGTTAACCATGCGATCATGGCGTGAGGGTCATGGGATTACAAAGGGATCATGGCGAGGGGCTGATGGGTTAATCATGTGATTATGGCTAGGGGGTCATAGGTTAACCATGCGATCATGGCAATTGGCTCATGGGTTAGCCATGGTATCTTGGCTTCAAGGTCATGTTTTATCCATAGGATCTTGGCAAGTGGGTCATTCCTTAACCATGGGATCATGGTAAAAGGGTCATGGGTTAACCATGAGATCACGACAAGAGGGTCATGTGTTAACCATGGGATCATGCCAAGTGGGACATGGGTTAACCATGGGATTTGGCAAGTGAGTCATGGGTTAATCAAGGGATCATGGCAAGTAGGTCTTGGGTTAACCATGGGATCATAGCGTGAGGGTCATGGTTTAACCATGTGATCATGCGGTGAGGGTCGAGGGTTAACCTTCCGATCATGTAGTGAGGGTCATTGTTTAACCATGGGATCATGGGTTAATCATGTGATCATGACAAGGGGATCATGCGCTAACCATAGGATCATGGCAAGTGGGTCATGTATTAATCATGGGATCAAGGCAATTGGGTAATGTGTAATAATGGGATTATTGTGTGAAGGTCAAGTTTTAACCATTGGTTCATGGCGTGACGGTCATATGTTAACTAAGGGATCACATCAAGAGGGTCATGGGTTAACTATGGTATCAGGGCGTGAGGGTCATGGGTTAACCATGGGATCATGGCAAATGGGTCATGGGTTAACCATGGGATTATGGGGTGTGAGTCTTGGGTTAACCATCGGTTCATGGCAAATGGGTCTTGGTTTAACCATGGGATTATGGCATCCGGGTCATGGCTTAACCATGGGATCAAGGTAAAAGGGTCATTGGTTAACCATGGGATCATGACAAGAAGGTCATAGGTTAACCTTGGGATCGTGATATTAGGGTGATGCGATAACCATGGGAACATGGCAAGTGGGTTGATGAGCCTCTGGTTGACTGGTTTTATAACTAGTAAAGACCATGGCTTTGTGCTTATTTTATATCATTTTCACCCAAATTAGACTTGATTGTCCTTAAGTAGTATTTTGAGTCTGTAAAGTGTTTTTAGGTTAATTTAGTTGATTTAGAGTTAAATAAAACACTTATGCTATTTTCTGTTTTCAGGTTAATAAAAAGGAATAATTCTGGAGTTTCTCGCCCCGCGAGAAGGATGTTCGCCTCGTGAACCAGAAGGTGACTGTTCCAGGAAAAGCAAACCATTCTGTCTCGCCCCGCGAAACATGACTCGCCTCGCGAGTAACCCAAGCCTGGAAGTCAGAAAGCATCACGGCTTACCCGTGTTGAAGGCCACGGGCGTTACAGTTTGGGAATTTGAAGAGTTCGCCTCGCGAATCCAATCCTCGCCTCGCGAGAGTGAAGCCCAGAAGTCATGACCTTTCCAATCCTCGCCACGCGAGCCATGCTTCGCCTCGCGAGAATACCAAACGCTGCAAGATTCGCCTCGCGAATGTGTGCTCGCCTCGCGAGTCCGCGTAGTCCAGAAGTTGTATATAAGTCAGTTTTAGACAGAACTGAAGGGTTGGTCAGGGCTAGTCAGTTTTGGCTAGTTTCTGAGCTAGTCTTAGTTAGTCAGTAGTTGTAGTTTATTTCTTTTCTTTTGTGCTTATGTCTGTAATGGAGAGTTAGTCTCCTAGATTAATCTACTGTAATTGGTTTCCATTACTACACTTGAGGTTGTGATTCCTGTTTCAATTGCTTTTCTCTTTTCAATGCAATGCTATATGTTTCTGTTTGTTTAATTCAGGAGTGTATAGTGTTGTGTTGATTCATTTCAGTGATGCTATGTTCCTATACTTAATCGTGTTTGTTTAATTCGCGTGTGTTCATTCATGTTCGTTTAGTTCATGAGGGCTTAACCCCGTTTGTTTAATTCGGGAATAGGAACATGTATCCGTAGTAGCGATTTCGTTTGTTAATTGTTGCTACAACTGAAAGGGGATTAGAATCTGCTTAGGGCTTGGAATTATATCAACCAATGATAGTGGGAAACCGAGAACAGTAGGTTAATCGTTTCTTTGCTATTTGATAATTTCTAGTTTCCATTGCTCTGTTTTCATTGTTTTGTTTTCTTTATTTTATTTCAATCCAAAACCCCCCATTCTAACTTTTTCTGTTAATAACGACAACACCTAAGAGTCCTTGAGAGACGATACTCGAGTTGTCGCTTCCCTATCTGCATTATTTTGTAAATGCTCGTTCTTTTTGGCGCGTGGCGACAGCGCGTTCATGGGTCAAGGATTAACCATGGGATCACGACAAGGGGTTTTGGGTTAACCATGTGATCATGGAAAGAGGGTCATGGGTTAACAATGGGATCAGTGCAAGAGGGTCATGGATTAACCTTGGGATCATGGCGTCATGGTCATGGGTTAAACATGGGATCATGGGACGAGGGTCTAGGGCTAACCACGGGATCATGACAAGGGGATCTTGAGTTAAACAGTGGATCATTGCGTGAGGGTTATGGGTTAACCATGGGATCATGGCGTGAAGGTCAAGGGTTAACTTTTGGATCATGACAAGAGGGACATGGGTTAGTCATAGGATCATGGCATGAGGGTCATGGGTTAACCATTGGATCATGGCGTTAAGGTCATAGGTGGGATCATGGCAAGAAGGTCACGGGTTAATCATTGGATCATGACAAGAGGGTCAAGGGTTAACCTTTGGATCCTGGCATGAGGTTCATGGGTTTTCCATTGTATCTAGGCGTTATGGTCAAGGGTTAACCATGGGATCATGACAAGAGGGTCATAGGTTAACCATGGGATCATGGCAATAGGGTGGGTTAACAATGGGATCAAGTCAAGTGGTTCATGGTTTAACCATGGGATCATGGTGTGAGGATCATGGGTTAACCATGGGATCAATGGTGTCCGGGTCATGGGTTAATCGTGGGATCATGGCTAGAGGTTCAAGGGTTAACCATGGGATCATAACAAGAGGGTCACGAGTTTACCATTTGATCATGGCGTGACGGTCACGGGTTAACCATGGGATCATGGCGTGAGGGTCAAGGGTTAACCATGGGATCATGACAAGAGGGTCATGGGTTAACCATGGGATCATGGCGTGAAGGTCATGGGTTATCCATGGGACCTTGGTTTAGGGTCATTGGTTAACTATGGGATCATTGCAAGTGGCTCATGTGTTAACCATGTGATCATGGCAAGTAGGTCATGGGTTAAGCATGGAATCATGGCAAGTGGGTCCTGGATTAACCATGGGATCATAGCAAGGGGTTTTGGGGTATCCATGTGATAATGTCAAGAAGGTCTTGGGTTAAGTACGGGATCAATACAAGAGGGTGAAGGGTTAACCATGGGATCATGGGAAGTGGTTCATGGGTTAATCATGGATCATGGCTTGAAGGTCGTGTGTTAACTATGGGATCATGTCGAGAGAGTCATTGGTTTACCGTGGGATCATGTCGTTAGGGTCATGGGCTAACCATGGGATCATGGCTAATGGGTCTTGGGTTAACCATGGGATTATGACGTCCGGGTCATGGGTTAACTCTGGGATCATAGTAATAGGGTCATGGGTTAACCATGGGATCATGACAAGAGGGTCATGGGTTAACCTTGGGATCATGACGTTAGGGTCATAGGATAACCCTGGAATAATGGCAAGTGGGTCATGGGTTAACCATTTGATCACAGCAAGGGGTTTTGGGGTAACCATGTGTTCTTGTCAAGAGGGTCTTGGGTCAACCATAGGATCAATGCAAGAGGGTCATGGGTCATAGGTTAAGCTTGGGATCATTGCAAGAGCTTCAAAGGTTAACCATGGGATCATAACAAGAGGTTCATGAGTTAACCAATGGATCATGGAGTGAGGGTCATTCCTTAACCATGGGATCATGGCGTGAGGGTCATGGGTTAATCATAGGTTCATGTCGTTAGGGTCATATGTTAACCAAGGGATCATGGTAAGAGGGTCATGGCATAACCATGGGATCATGACAAGAGGGTCATGTGTTAACCATGGCATCATGGCGTCAGTGTCACAGGTTAACCATGCGATCATTGCAAGAGGTTCGTGGGTTAACTATGGGATCATGGCGTCAGATTCATTGGTTAACCATGGGATCATAAAAAGATTATCATGGGTTAACCATGGGGTCATGGCAAGAGGGTCATGGGTTAACAATGGTATCTTGGTGTAAGGGTCATGGGTTAACCATAGGATCATAACAAGATGGCCATGGGTTAACCATGGGATCATGGCAAGAGGGTCATGGGTTAACAATGGGATCTTGTCAAGTGGTTCATGGTTTAACCATGGGATCATAGCCTAAGGGACATCGGTTAACCATGGGATCATGGTGTCAGGGTCATTCGTTAACGATGAGATCATGGCAAGGGGGTCATGGGTTAATCACGTGATCATCACTAGGGGATCAAGGGTTAACCATGGGATCATCGCAAGGGGGTCATGTGTTAACCATTGGATCACGACAATTGGGTCATGTGTTAATCATCTAATTATTGTGTGAGGGTCAACGCTTAACCATTAGATCATGGCGTGAGGGTCGTGTGTTAACTATGGGATCCTATCAAGAGGGTCATTGGTTAACAGTGGGATCATGGCGTGAGGGTCATGGGTTAACCATGGGATCATGAAAAATGGGTCTTGGGTTAACCATGGGATTATGACGTCCGGGTCATGGGTTAACCATGGGATCATGGTTAAAGGGTCATGGGTTAACCATGGGATCATGATAAGAGGGACACGGGTTAACCTTGGGATCACGACGTTAGGGTCATGGGATTACCCTGGTATCATGGCAATTGGGTCATGGGTTAACCATGAGATCATGGCAAGTGGGTGCTGGATTAACCATAGGATCATAGCAAGGGGTTTTGGGGTAACCTTGTGATCATGGCAAGAGGGTCTTCGGTTAACCATGGGAACAATGCAAGAGGGTCATGGGTTAACCATGGGATCATGACAAGAGGTTCATGAGGTAACCATTGGATCATGGCGTGAGGGTCCTCCTTAACCATGGGATCGTGGCGTGAGGGTATGGGTTAATCATGGGATCATGGCGTTAGGGTCATAGGTTAACCATGGGATCAATGCAAGAGGGTCATGGGATAACCATGGGATCATGGCAAGAGTGTCATGGGATAACCATGGGATCATGGCAAGTGGGTCATGGTTTAACCATGGGATCATGGCATGAGGGTCATGGCTTAACCGTGTGAACATGTGGTGAAGGTCATGGGTTTACCATGTGATCATGTCGTGAGGGTCATGGGTTATCCATGGGATCAAGGCAAGGGTGTCATGTGTTAATCAGGTGATCATGACAAAGGGATCATGTGTTAACCTTGGGATCATGGCAATTGGGTCATGTGTTAATAATGGGATTATTGTGTGAGTGTCAATGGTTAACCATTGGATCATGGCGTGAGGGTCATGGGTTAACCATGGGATCGTGGCGTGAGGGTCAAGGGTTAACCATGGGATCGTGACAAGAGGGTCATGTGTTAACCATGGGATCATGGCGTGAGGGTCATTCCTTAACCATGGGATCATGGCGTGAGGGTAATGGGTTATGGTCATAGTTTGACCATGTGATCATGGTATGAGGGTCATGGGATAACCATGGGATCATGACAAGAGGGTCATGTGTTAATAATGGGATTATTGTGTGAGGGTTAAGGATTAACCATTGGATCTTGGCAAGTGGGTCATGGGTTAAGCATGGGATCATGACTAGAGGGTCATGGGTTGACCCTGGGATCATGGCGTCAGGGTCATGGGTTATCCATGGTATCTTGGCGTAAGGGTCATGGGTTAACCATGGGATCATAACAAGATGGTCATGGGTTAACCAAGGGATCATGGCAAGAGGGTCATGGGTTAACAATGGGATCTTGTCAAGTGGTTCATGGTTTAACCATGGGATCATGGCCAAAGGGACATCGGTTAACCATGGGATCATGGTGTGAGTTTCATTGGTTAACGATGAGATCATGGCAAGGGGATCATGGGTTAATCACGTGATCATCACAAGGGGATCATGGGTTAACCATGGGATCATCGCAAGGGTGTCATATGTTAACCATGGGATCACGACAATTGGGTCATGTGTTAATCATGTAATTATTGTGCGAGGGTCAACGGTTAACCATTAGATCATGGCGTGAGGGTCATATGTTAACTATGGGATCCTATCTAGAGGGTCCTGGGTTAACCATGGGATCATGGCATGAGGGTCATGGGTTAACCTTGGGATCATGGCAAATGGGCCTTGGGTTAACTATGGGATTATGGCATCCGGGTCATGGGTTAACCATGGGATCATGGTTAAAGGGTCATGGGTTAACCATGGGATCATGATAAGAGGGACATGGGTTAACCTTGGGATCACGACGTTAGGTTCATGGGATAACCCTGGGATCATGGCAATTGGGTCATGGGTTAACCATGGGATCATGGCAAGTGGGTCCTGTATTAACCATAGGATCACAGCAAGGGGTTTTGGGGTAACCATGTGATCATGGCAAGAGGGTCTTCGGTTAAACATGGGAACAATGCAAGAGGGTCATGGGTTAACCATGGGATCATGACAAGAGGTTCATGAGGTAACCATTGGATCATGGCGTGAGGGTCCTCCTTAACCATGGGATTGTGGCGTGAGGGTCATGGCTTAATCATGGTATCATGGCGATAGGGTCATAGGTTAACCATGGGATCGTGGCGTCAATGTCATTGGTTAACGATGGGATCAATGCAAGAGGGTCATGGGATAACCATGGGATCATGGCAAGAGGGTCATAGGTTAACCATGGGTTGGCAAGTGGGTCATGGTTTGACCATGGGATCTTGGCGTGAGGGTCATGGCTTAACCATGTGAACATGTGGTGAAGGTCATGGGTTAACCATGTGATCATGTCGTGATGGTCATGGGTTATCCATGGGATCAAGGCAAGGGTGTCATGGGTTAATCAGGTGATCATGACAAATAGATCATGTGTGTTATGGGATCATGGCAATTGGGTCATGTATTAATAATGGGATTATTTTGTGAGGGTCAATCGTTAACCATTGGATCATGGCGTGAGGGTCATGTATTAATTATGGGATCATGTCAAGAGGGTCATGGGTTAACCGTGGGATCATGGCGTAAGGGTCATGGGGTAACCATGGGATCATGGCAAATGGGTCTTGGGTTAACCATTGGATTATGGCGTCCGGGTCATGGGTTAACCATGGGATCATGGTAAAAGGGTCATGGGTTAATCATGGGATCATGACAACAGGGTCATGGGTTAACCATGGGATCTTGGTAAGTAGGTCATGGATTAAGCCTGGAATCATGGCAAGTGGGTCATGGATTAACCCGTGAATCGCAGCAAGGAGTTTTGGGGTAACCAAGTGATCATGGCAAGAGGGTCTTAGGTTAACCATGGGATCAATTCAAGAGGGGCATGGGTTAACCATGGGATGATGGCGTTAGGGTCATGGGTTAACCATGGGATCATGACAAGAAGTTCATGAGTTAACCTTTGGATCATGGCGTGAGGGTCATTCCTTAACCATAGGATCATGGCGTGAGGGTCATGGATTAATCATGGCATCATGGCGTTTGGGTCATAGGTTAACCATGGGATTATGGTCAGAGGGTCATGGGATAACCATGGGATCATGACAAGAGGGTCATGTGTTAACCATGGGATCATTGCAAGAGGGTGGGTCATGGGTTAACTTTGGGATCATGGCGTCAGGTTCATTGGTTAACCTTAGGATCATGTCGTGAGGATCATGGGTTAGCCATGATCATGGCAAGTAGGTCAAGGGTTAACCCTGGGATCATGACGTGAGTGTCATGGGTTAACCATAGGATCATGTTGTAAGGTTTAAGGTTTAACCATGGGATCACGACAAGTGGGTCATGTGTTATCCTAGGGATTATTAGGGCAACTGGGTCATGGGTTAACAATGATTATTACGTGAGGATCATGGATTAACCATGGGATCATGGCAAGACAGTCATGGGTTAACCATAGGATCATGGTAAGAGGGTCATGGGTTAACCATGGGATCATGGCAAGACGGTCATGGGATAACCATAGGATCATGATAAGAGGTCATAGGTTAACCATGGGATCATGAAAAGAGGGTCATATGTTAACCATTTGATCATGACTAGAGGGTCATGGGTTAACCATGGGATCTTGGCATGAGTGTCATAAGTTAACCATGGGATCATGGTAAGATGGTCATGGTTGAACCATGGGATCATGATAAGAGGGTCATGTGTTAGCCATGGTATAATTACAAGGGGGTCATGACATAACCATGGGATCATGGCATGAGGGTCATGGGTTAACCATGGGATCATGGCGTTAGGGTCATGGGTTACCCATTGGATCCTGACATGAAGGTCATGGGTTTACCAAGGTATCTTAGTGTGAGGGTCAAGGGTTAACCATCAGATCATGACAAGAAGGTCATGGGTAAACCATGGGATCATGGCAAGAGGGTCGTGGGTTAATAATGGGATCTTGTCAAGTGGTTCATGGTTTAACCATAGGATCTTGGCGTAAGGGTCATCGGTTAACAATGGGAACATGTCGTTAGGGTCATGGGTTAACCATGGGATCATGACAAGTGGGTCATGTGTTAACCATGGGATCTTGGCAAGTGGTCATGGGTGGGATCATGAGAAGAGGGTCATGAGTTAACCAATGGATCCAAGCATGATGGTCATGGGTTAGCCATGGTATCATGGCAAAGGGCTCATGGGTTAATCATGTGATCCTGGCAAGGGGATCATGGGTTAACCATGGGATCATGGCGTCAGGGTCAAGGGTTAACCATGGGATCATGGCTATAGTGTCATGGGTTAACCATGGGATCATGACAAGTAGGTCAAGGGTTAACCATGGATCATGGGAAGAGGGTCATTTGTTAACCATGGGATCGTGGCAAGTGGGTCATTCCTTAACCATGGGATCATGGTTAAAGGGTCATGGGTTAACCATGGGATCATGACAAGAGGGTCATGTGTTAACCACGGGATCATAGCAAGTGGGTCATGACATAACCATGGGATCAAGGCGTGAGGGTCATGGGTTAACCATACGGTCATGGCGTGAGGGTCATGGGTTAACCATGAGATCATGTCAAGTGGGTCATGGGTTAACCATGGGATTTGTCAAGTGGGTCATGTGTTAACCATGGGATCATGGCAAATGGGTCATGGTTTAACATTCGGAGCATGGCGTGAGTGTCATGGTTTAACCATGTGATCATGCTGTGAGGGTCGTGGGTTAACCATGCGATCAAGTTGTGAGGGTCATGGGTTAACCATGGGATCACCGCAAGTGGGTCATGGGTTAATCATGTGATCATGACAAGGGGATCATAGGTTAACCATGGGATCATGGTAAGGGGGTCAGGTGTTAACCATGGGATCATGGCAATTGGGTCAT
This sequence comes from Sophora flavescens, assembly GCA_030762895.1. Lineage (NCBI taxonomy): Eukaryota > Viridiplantae > Streptophyta > Magnoliopsida > Fabales > Fabaceae > Sophora > Sophora flavescens. The sequence continues at coordinate 7,008 of JAUPTC010000042.1, read as the reverse complement.
GGGTTAATCGTTGGATTATTGTGTGTGGGTCAAGGGTTAACCGTTGGATCATGGGGTGAGGGTCATGTGTTAACTATGGGATCATGTCAAGAGAGTCTTGGGTTAACCATGGGATCGTGGCAAATGAGTCATAGGTTAACCATGGGATTATGACGTCCGGGTCATGGGTTAACCATGGGATCATGGTAAAAGGGACATGGGTTAACCATGGGATCAAGACAAGAGGGTTATGGGTCAACCATGGGATCATGGCGTGAGGGTCATGGGTTAACCATGGGATCTTAGCATAATGGTCATGCGATAACCATGGGATCATAGAAAGTGGGTCCTGTGTTAACCACGGGATCATGGCAAGTGGGTCATGGGTTAAGCATGGAATCATGGCAAGTGGGTCATGGATTAACCATGGGATCACGGCAAGGGGTTTTGTGTTAACCATATGATCATGGCAAGAGGAACATGGGTTAACCATGGGATCAATGTAAAAGGTTCATGGGTTAACCATGTGATCACGGTAAGGGGTTTTGGGTTAACCATGGGAACATGGAAAGAGGGTCAAGGGTTAACCATGGGATCATGACAAGAGGGTCCTGAGTTATCCATCGGATCATGGCGTGAGGGTCATGGGTTAACCATGGGATCATGGAATGAGGGTCAGGGGTTGACCATGGGAACAAGAAAAGAGGGTCTTGGGTTAACGATGGGATCATGGCGTGAGGATCATGGGTTAACCATAGGATCATGGTGTTAGGGTCATGGGTGGGATCATGGCAAGAGGGTCATGGGTTAACCATGGGATATTGGAAAGAGGGTCATGGGTTAACAAAGGATCATGGCGTCATGGTCATGGGTTCACCATGGGATCATGGCAAGAGGGTCAAGGGTTAACCATGGGATCATGACAACAAGGTCATGAGATAACCATTGGATCATGGTGTGAGAGTAATGGGTTAACCATTGGATCATGGCATGAGGGTCAAGGGTTAACCATTGGATAATGACAAGAGGGTCTTGGGTTAACCCTGGGTTCATGGACTGAGGATCTTGGGTTGACCATGGGATCATGACGTTAGGGTCATGGGTGGGATCCTGGCAAGAGGGTCATGGATTAACCATGGGATCATGGAAAGAGGGTCATGGATTAACCTTGGGATCATGGCGTGATGGTCATTGGTTAACCATGAGATCGTGGCAAATGGGTCATGGGTTAACTATGGGATCATGGCGTAAGGGTCATGGGTTAACCATGGGATCATGCCGTCAGGGTCATGGTTTAACCTTGGGATCACGACAAGTGGGTCAAATGTTATCCTAGGGATCAGGGAAAGTGGGTCATTGGTTAACCATGGAATCATTGCATGAGGGTCATGGATTAACCATGGGATCATGGCAAGACGGTCATGGGTTAACCATAGGATCATTGTAAGGGGGTCATAGGTTAATCATGGGATCATGACAAGAGGGTCATGGGTTAACCATGGGATCATGGCAAGTGGGTCATTACAGAACCTTGGGATCATGGCGTGAGGGTCATGGGTTTACCATGGGATCTTGGCATGAGGGTCTTGTGATAACCATGGGATCTTGGTAAGAGGGTCATGGTTTATCCATGGGATCATTACAAGTAGGTCATAGGATAACCAAGGATCGTGGGAAGTGGGTCATTTGTTAACAATGGGATCATGGAAAGTGGGTCATTCCTTAACCATGGGATCACGGTTAAAGGGTCATGGGTTAACCATGGGATCATGGCAAGAGGGCCATGTGTTAACCCTGGGATCATGGTAAGAAGGTCATGGTTTAACCATGGGATCATGATAAGAGTGTCATGTGTTAACCATGTGATCTTGACTAATGGTTCATGATAAAACCATAGGATCATGGCGAGAGGGTCATGTGTTAACCATGGGATCTTGGCGTGAGGGTCATGAGTTAACCATGGGATCATGGTAAGAGGGTCATGGTTTAATCATGGGATCATGACAAGAGGGTCATGGGTTAACCATGGGATCATGACAAGTGGGTCTTGACATAACCATGGGATCATGGTGTGTGGGTCATGGGTTAACCATGGGTTCTTGGCGTCAGGTGTTAAGTCTCTAAAATGTCTGATGTGCATTTCCCTAAGTTTTGATGAGAACTAAACAGTTTTTAATGATTTAATTAACCTTCCTATTTGTTGTTAACCTGTCTATCTAGTTTGCAGATTAAAACTATAAGAAGCGCTCGCCCGCTAAAGTGACAGAAGTGCTCGTCCACTAAAGTGACAGAAGCGCTCGTCCACTAAAGTGACAGAAGCGCTCGTCCACTAAAGTAACAGAAGCGCTCATCCACCGAAGTGATAGAAGTGCTCGTCTATTAGGTTATGTTCAACCAGTTAAAGGAGTATCCGTCCAATGACGTGGCATACGGAGCTCGTCTACTAGGTTACGTTCAACCAGTTAAAGGAGTATCCGTCCAATGACGTGGCATATGGAGCTCGTCTACTAGGTTACGTTCAACCAGTTCAAGATGGACGCGCTTATCTTATGAACACGAATTCTATAAGAATTATTAGAATCTTATTTCAAGAACCAGAATCAAGAAAAGTCAGAAGTTACTCTCTCAAGCAACCTCGGTTATTAGAACCAAAGACCAGTTAAATAATGCTTCCCACATGCTTTATTCCCTTGTACCTCTGATCCTTACACGAAAAGGGAATTGTACTCGTTATAGTACAAAAAGCTCTCTGCACAACTATGATATGGCTATATCACGATGCATAAAGCCATGATCCTTCATGTTAGAGTACAACCAACGTTCCTATTGCATTAATGGCTGCCCATAACGACTCTATTTCATTTAATGAAGTTCTTTGAAGCCTACATCTGAGGGAATGTCTCTAACGGATCCTAAATGCTTGAAGACTATAAATATATAAGTCATTGAAGATGAAGTATAGAGAATACACATAACATTAAAGAGCCATTACTCTGCGCATTAAATTCTTCATTCTTTCATTATGTATTCTTCAATCATTTGAAGTTATTATGCAGACTTTCCTAAGCTTTACATTTAAACCACTCTGAGTGTTAGTGAAAGATCTGTTTATCTGAAGTTGTATTTATTACAAACTAAATCTCTCAAACAAACCTGAGTGAGCCTGAAGAGGCTAGGTGTGCAAAGAATACTTGTCTTTGAGCCTGAAGAGGCTAGGTGTGCAAAGAATACTTGTCTTGGAGCCTGAAGAGGCTTGGTGTGCAAACAATACTTGAGTCTATAACCTGATCAGTTATAGTGGATAAATCTTGGTGTTGCCAAGGAGGACGTAGCTCTTTGCTTCGAAGGGTGAATCAGGATAATTAACTGTGTCAATCTCTCTTTCCTTTTAAACTCTTTAGTTGCTTTAGTTTTCTTATATGTTTATCAAGTGGTGTATTTGCCAAAGTCACTGTTAAAATTTCATCACACAGGTCACCCGTCTGTCCTGTATCTTTCCACTCGTCTGAACTAAGCTTCTGTTTGCGAAAAGATTTCAACTTTGTTTAAATTCTGATAAACACAATTCAACCTCCCCCCCCCCCCCCTTCTCGTGTTTATAGTTGTCTATTTCAGTTGGTATCAGAGCTCAGCCTCTGGGTTGAGCATCTAACAGTGTAGAGGTAAAAGGTCCTGAAGAATAGACATGACTGCTAGAGCTAGTTCAAGTGGAAGTCACCAGACTGTAGGAGCTTCCCTAACCAGGCCTCCTTACTTCAATGGAGAAAACTTCAACTATTGGAAAGATAGATTTCAATGGTTCATTCTATCTACAAACTCTGATCTTTGGGATGTCATTACAGGTGGTCCATTCATTCCCAAGAATGATGATAACACTGGCAAACCAAAAGCTTAGTGGACTACTGCAGAAAAGAGAAAATTGGAGCTGAACCACAAAGCTAGATATAACATCATTTGTGCTCTCAGTCCTGAGGAGTTTGAGAAGGTATGTGCTTGTGACTCTCCCAAATAAATATGGGACACTTTAGCTGTCACACAGGAAGGAACAGCCAATGTCAAAGAGTCAAAGATTGCCATAATTATCAGAAAGTATGAACTGTTTGTCATGGAGGAAGGAGAATCTGTTGCTCAAATGATAGGAAGATTTCAAACTGTAGCCAACAGTTTAAAATCTCTTGGCAAAATCGATACCAATGCTGAGAAGGTTGGAAAGATTCGGAGAAGTCTACCTAAACAGTGGAGACTTTTGGTCACCGCTATCTCTCAAGCCAAGGATCTTACTACCTTGACTATGGATGAACTTCTTGGAACACTCACTGTTCATGAGCAAGAACTTGGAGATGATGTTGCACCAAAGAAGGGCAAGTCAATTGCTTTGAAAGCTGATCAAAAGTCAGCAAAAGTTTCCAAGACTCTAAAGGTAGACGAGTCATCCAGTGATGCTGACCTATTGATCACGAGGACTCTGAGAGTGATGAAGACTTGTCTCTCCTGACCAAGAAGATAAAGCTTCTCCTACAAAAAAGAAGTTCAAGAAGGATAAGCCATTCAGAAGGTTCAACAAGGACAAGAACTTCAAAAAATCAACTTCAACAGACAAAAGTCCAATTGTCTGCTATGAGTGCAAGAAGCCTGGTCACATCAAGGCTGAATGTCCTCAACTCAAGAAGACCCCTTTTAAGAAATTCTTCTAGAAGAAGAAGAAAGGAATGATGACTACTTGGGAGGATCTGGAGTCAACATCTTCTGATGAAGAAACAGAGGAAGAAGCCAATCTCTGTTTGATGGCCAACACTGACTCAGACTCAGACAATTTGGTACATCCTGACTATAAGGAATTACTTGATGCCTATGAGGAGTTGCTGGAGGAATCCAACTGCTTATCTAAGGCCTCCAAATCCCTCAAGAGAGAGTATGTAAATCTCACCAGTGAGTATAAACAGAAATCTCAAGAGTGTGAGAAGCTGGCTAAAGAGAACAATGAGCTAAAGACTGAAAAGTCTAATGAAGCTAAGATCTCAAGTGAAACATCACCTTCTGAAGAAGTTGAAAAACTTCAACAGAAAGTGGAAGAGCTCACTTCTGATCTTGCCAAATTTGTTAACGGTAGAGATAATCTGACTAAGCTACTTGGCTGTCAGAGGCACTCTCTTAACAAAGAAGGTATTGGATATGTCGATCAGACACATCATAAAGTATCAAATAAAGCTTTTACAATATCTATTAAGTTGACTGTAACCAAATCTACACCTGTCTCTAACTTGTGTGGAAAAAAATAGGACATGTTATGTCTAAGTATACCATAAGAAGAGAAGGAAGTCTTCACAGACTCGTAGAACTAACAGAAAAGGACCCAGAAAAATATGGGTACCTAAAGATCAAATATTTTTTGTTCCAAATGTCCTCAACAGGACAAAGAAAACACCACTGCTGGTACCTGAACAGTGGTTGCTCGCGTCATATGACAGGAGAAAGGTCTATGTTCCTAGACCTCCACCTTAAGAAAGGAGGACACATTGCCTTCGGAGGGAATCAGAAAGGGAAAGTTATAGAAATTGGTACTATTGGTGGTAAACCCCCTCTTCCCTCTATATCTAATGTTCTTATGGTTAAAGGATTAAGACACAATTTGCTTAGCATAAGTCAATTATGTGATAGTGGTTTTGATGTTTCCTTTACCAAGGATGTATGCATAGTTAAAGACTGTTGTGGCAAAACCCTCTTTTCAACTAAAAGACAACAAAATCTTTATAAGATTGAACTGACTGATCTCTCAGATCAAAGTGTAACCTGTCTGATGTCTAAAGAGGATGAGAAATGGTTATGGCATAAGAAACTAGGACATGCTAGTATGAAACTAATTTCTAAATTAAAAAGGAATAATCTTGTGAGAGGATTGTCTGATATTAGTTTTAAGAAAGTTGTCTTGTGTGATGCATGTCAGAGAGGTAAAATGAGATAAAATCAAGTGTCAAATCTAAAAACCAAGTATCAACCTCTAGACTTCTTCAGTTGTTACACATGGATCTGTTTGGACCAGTTAGTGTTGCCAGCCTGGATGGAAGAAAATATGGATTTGTCATAGTTGATGACTATTCTAGATACACATGGGTACTCTTCCTAACACACAAGGATGAGTCTTTTAAGGCTTTCTCAGTATTCTGGAAAAGAGTACAAAATGAGAAGGGTTTATGTATTTCTACCCTTAGAAGTGATGGGGGAGAATTTGAAAATGAGTAGTTTAGACAGTTCTGTGAGGAGAATGGAATCACACACAATTTCTCTACACCTAGAACTCCACAACAAAATGGAGTGGTTGAGATAAAGAACAGATCTCTGCAAGAGATGGCTAGATCTATGCTCAATGAAAATAATGTCCCTAAGTACTTCTGGGAAGAAACTGTAAACACTGCTTGTTATGTACAAAACAAAATACTTATTAGGACTTTTCTAAAAAGGACTCCTTATGAATTGTGGAAAGGAAAAAGCCCCAACATATCTTATTTTCATGCTTTTGGATGTGAATGTTTTATTCTGAATACCAAAGATAATCTTGGAAATTTTGATTCTAAGGTAGATAAAGGTATTTTTGTAGGATATTCTGAAATGTCTAAGGCTTTTAGAGTTTACAATTCAAGAACTTGTATTATTTAAGAATCTATTCATGTTAAATTCAATGATTAATTAAAGACTGATGAAGAACTATCAGATCTAGAAGACGATCTTTCAGGTCTTGATATAAACAAGCCAGAAAGTCAACAACCCGATCTAACCAAAACAGAACCTGTACTTGAAGCTGACAAACAAGTGGAACAAACGAGTCAACACACAAGTCAAGATCTTCATGATGATCTCAAAAGGGATTGGAAGTTCAACTCTCATCACCGTAAGGATCTTATTATTGGAAATCCTTCTGAAGGAGTAAGAACCAGATCCACATTAAGAGAATCAAGCAATGTGGCCTTTATTTCATATTTGGAGCCTAAATGCATTGAAGAAGCTCTTGAGGATGAAAACTGGATTCTTGCT